>CM062808.1:754945615-754958115 GCA_031772625.1 Pinus tabuliformis
CCCCTCCTTTGACAAGAGGTATGAATTAACAAAAGAAATAAACTCCAACTCCCTAAAGTATCAAATATTCTTCAATATACTAAGACTTTTTTTATCATTCTTGATCATTCTTTATTTTGTATAAGTTTTTGTAGAAGAAACAAAGATGTAATCCCACCTCCCGATAGTTAGTATATTTTGTAAATTTTGTTAATTTTTAAAGTATTTTGACATATTTTAACATATAGGCATAATGGTTTATATATCAAATAAATCATACTTGTTAATCCACTAGGCATTCCAAGGAATTGCTATGTAAGCTAAATAGTTGGAATAACCCCACTTTTGTCATAATTGTTTGTGTCCATAGTGTAGATTTTTTAGAGATATAATATTCTTGTTATGGTTCAAACAATCAATAATAATAATAATAATAATAATAATAATTTCTAGATTATATAAATTAAGTTATTAATTAAAAATGTTTTTTTAATGGTAAAAAAATAAAAAAGAGATAAATAATATAACATTTAAAAATTAGCATCACATGAAAACCCTTACAGGAAAACCATATCAAAATAATAGATCTAATATTACCATGCCTTAGACAAAAAAGTGGCCCAAGCCTACCAACATCATGTTTGGCCAAGTGTAAAATATGGTCAAATCATGCAGATCATGATGGAGAATCCCCAAGCCTTTTAAAGGATTCATATAATGTAATCCATGGATTGAAATCCCCATGCCACCAAAACCATTGTTCCCAAAACCACCCCTGACTTAAAAAATTTGACTCTTTCACCAAGTCAAGTTTATCCTAAGATCCCCGCCATTCAACTTGATTGGGGAGATCTACATGTTCTCTTCCCCTATCACCTAGGTCTAATGCAATACTTTACCCTATGCCAAGAATTTACTAGTAAGGTTATACATGCCTAACCAAATTTGACAGTCCTATGCCCATATACATCTAATTTACAAATTTCATCTCTAGAGTAATTTTTTTTGTTCTTATTGTTTTCTATAAATTATGTTACCATTTTCTTATGTTTGCACATATACTTGCACAAGGTGCTCTCCTCACCAAATCTCACTTCTTTGGCTGCATATCACCATAGTAGACCTCTATTTCCTTACAAAAGATCTTCATGTAAGAAAATCAAATCCTAATTGGGCATCTCTATGTTATCTTCCACCTCAACACATAATGTACTAAGATTTACAACCATCACTTCATTCTACAAGTCAGAATTCCTAGGGCCTAATACCACTTATTAGTATGAATGAGATAAAAATAAACCAATAATAACACATATAAAATTAATAGCACATCAACAACATATTTTACCATGAAACCCTTTCAGGAAAACCAAATGTGAATAATATATCTACTATTCCTAGCCCAAAGGATAATTATAATGGATTCTTCATGCTTTTAAATAAGCTACATTATGTTATCATAAAATGGGAAAAACCATGGGCTATCAAAACATAGAGCTCAAAAACCAGTATCTATAAATTGACTCTATGACCGAGACAAGTTTACCCAAACTACCCTAATAATGCCCATCTTAAAATTGAATAAGGAAGATTAATCTAGTTCCAACAACTTTTTTAAATCCCATATAATAAAGTTACGACCCACTTTCATACATGTGTAACTAGTCATTGTATATGTCCATTTTATGAGGTACTTTTTCTCATACATGGTTAATCAATCATATCCTATCCTAAGATTTTGCATTCCCTTTGCCAATCTAGCATATAAGTACAATTTCCACCCTAATACCTATTTAAATGCTAAATTCCACATCTTATCATCCATAACTCCATGTGCCACCGATTACATGTATGCCTAAATAATAGGTCTTACAAGAAACTACGTCAAGGTAGAGTATGAGTACACTTGCCACGTTCATACCTATTTAAGTGGTGCATTCCACAACTTGATACATCATGTTCATTAGGAGAATTTTGAGGTCTAAAATGAGTCTCCTAAGGAAATTATAAAATAAAATTGGAAACAATAAAATAAGATTAGATTACATCATCAAATTTTAAAGGAAAAAGAAAAAACTATCTTTTCAACTCATATTTTCAACTTATCTCCCTATGGGTTTGCTCAATTTTCGAGCAGAAACACTCCTTGCATGAAAAAATTGATTACTCATCGATGGTGTAGCCATGTTGCATACTTTCGATGGATCCTACTATGAAAAAACTAATAAATAGATGAAAAACATGATTGCAATCATGTTTTTTCATGTATTTCTCATTTTTAGTGAAGCAAGTTTCATCGAAAGTATGAAACATGGGTACTCCTTGGATGAGGAATTAAATTTTGCATCCAGTGACTACTCCCTCTCGAAATTTTAGTAAAATGTTAGGAAGATAAGTAGAAAATATGAGTTGAAAAAGTAGTTTTATTATTTTATTATTTTTTAATCTTTTTACTTTTTTACTCCAAAAATGTTGAATCAGCCCTCATGGTTGACATCATCATCTTGAATCCTATTAGTTCTTATAAATTTATCTTTGTCGTACATTTTTCTTAAGGGGCCCATTTTAGACCTCAAAATTCCCCTAATGGTACCACACTACATGTATGTTTAAACAATATGTATAATAAGAAGTTTGGAAATACAACCCATGTATGACTAGGATTTACAACTTTGAACAAAAACTTCATGAGTGTCCATGCACATTATGGATGTCCATGAGATGTTGGCTCATTCAATAAACCTTAGCACCATAAAATCCATCTTTTTTCTCTCACTCATGAATTTATTTTCTCTTTATATATCTCTATGCTATGATGATTGAAACCTTGACCTAGCCTTCCAACACCATTTTCACTCACCAGATCCAAACAATCTCTCATTGGCCTATCTCTAAAAAAATATCTTACATAGATCCACCGCAATAGACTCTAAACCAATTTTCTCAACTCTCAGTTTCTTAACAACAACATTTCATTAGGCTCTAAATCTTGGGATTCAAGGTCCATTTTGTGATATCCCCTAACTTGAGGTTTTGAGTAAATAATTGTATATATGTGTTTATGTTTGAATCTTTATGTTTGGAAGAAATATGAATAATTTATATATTAGTATTTTATTACTAATAATGGATGATTTTAAATTTGTATTTAAAGTGTTTATAATAAATAAAAAGTCTTGGAAAAACAATGTTCGAGTACATTTGGATGAAAGAGATGAGGTTGCAAATTCATGATGAATATTAATTACCTAGTAATAAGTCTTAGGAATCTAATTTGGATTATTATATTTATTATGAATTATGGAATTGGTAAATTTATTACTTTTCTAAAAGACAAAATGTTGTCTTTGGGAGTGGGAAGTAAAGCTCCTTTATGAGATATTGTTTTCTAGACAAATCCATTTTGCAGACAAAAGTGATCTCCCTAGGTTTAGTGGTTTAACCTAGAAATAACCAATAAACTACACTATCTTTCCCTAGAGATATTTGAAATATAAGAAGAAGACCTACCTAGTGTTCAGTGCAAGCTTCCTTCTTCTCTTCACCTGCTCACTCTAGCTCTAGCTTTAACTCTCGAAAGAAGAACCTACAAATTAGCCAAGACAAGAAAAGAGATCAATATATACAACATGATATATTCAAATAACTCTAAATAAGAGATCAAGGAACCTTATTATACACATGTATAATCAAAGACATGATGTATGGGAAAAACAATGCACTTTGTATTAATGATAATAGAGAAAGATTACAACCCTTGTTGAGGCCTTGATGTTGCAAATATCTCCTAGCCTTCTCGTCCTTTCTTTTTGACAATGATAAAGCCTTCAATATCACTAATGCATAAGGATGGATTATGGACCTCCAAACTCAAACAGAAAGCATAAGGGCAGAATCAGAGTCTCCAAAAGCCAACCCCAACTCTATAGTAGGCACTGTTTTTATAGGGAAAATGAGGTAGTTTTAGATCCATCATACTAGGTCTAGATCTACTTCGAAAGGAGGTAAGTTCCACGAGATAAGGTATACAACTTCATTAGTAGGAATTCAAGATCATATTCAACAGAAAATGGATGAATTGGCTCCTAAAGCTTCTAGATGGGGAATCTTCAAAATTTTTTTTTTTTTCCCTCATTTCTAGGTGGCATCACACTTTTAGTAAAGGAAACATGCACTGACCAACACAAGTTTCATGTATGAAACATTCACTGTCATAGGTTTTCATGAAGCTAAGTGCGGTTGAGTCTTAAATTAGGGTGTCCAGAGAATATAATCCAAGATCCTTCTAACTTTTGGAAATAGTTTTTCTTTTGGCCTTGTAGGCAATTGATGCAAAGTATAATGCATGGCGAGAGATATGGGTTTGAGGCCTATTTCCTAACTGGGAAAAAATGGTTTGTAACATCTAATAACCACCTACTAGCTTTTGGAGAGTTGGAGGTAGTTACCAACTACCAAAATGAATGTCAGACGTGTAATGGAAAGGGGGGACTTTTCTTTTGTCTTCTTGCTAGAAAAGATTCATGTTGTCTTGTAGAGACTATTGAGTAGCAAGTGAATAAGACATAAATATAAGATAATTTTTAGGCTTGAACTTGGGGGGATATCATCAAGAAGAATCATCAAGGTTGGGAGGAGCCAAGTACACAAATATTGATTTTCCAGACAATGAATTCAAGCCAATGCCCTTTACCCTATACTTCTTAGAAAAGTGAATAATATTGTTATGTTATGTTTGTGTTTGAAGAGGTAATTTGATGTTAGAGTGAGGATGAAAATTAATTAAGAGTACTAATTCTAAATATTTATTACTAAAAGGCTTCTCATATTATATACAATTTTTCTAAGAATAAAAGATGATATTCTTTCTAGGTTCAAATCGAAAAGATTTAGCATTATCTTAGAATGGAAGTAAAAGGAATTATTGAAGATTATACATGTTAGATAAGACTCGGAAATAAATAATCATAAACTCCATCCTTAGTTCATAAGTGAACTATAGTTATACACCATAGTGTGTAGCAATAAACATTGGATTCATTCACATTAACAAAGCTATATTCATTAATAGCATTTTCCTAAAATAAAATGAGAAAGGATAGTCTACCATGGACGAATTTGTCAATACGTTTATGAGTATGTTGAGATGCGTACCGTACTTGAAGGAGGAAAAATCCAAAATACAAAAGTTCATTAGTTGTTTTCCTTTTTCATATAAAGAGAGGTTTGAGTTTGACAATCCAAAGATCATTGTTGAGACTCTTAGGAAGGAAAAAATATATTTTAATAATAACCAAAAGAAAGGTGACAATTCTAAGGGTTGGATGGCCAAGCAATATGAGAAGTTTAGTACTAAGAAAAAGAGTTCTAATAAACCTACCTTTTAAAACACTTTTGAAAGTAACCAATAAGGTAATTATAGAATATGTTTGAACTTACAAAGAAATTTAGGACAAAAAGCTAGAGAAGGATATGGAGTACAAAATAAGAATTTTGGAGAAGTAACCAAAACACCAAATAAATGTTGGGGTTGTAGTGAGAACCATTTGTGGAGAGACTATCCAAAGAAATCAATAAACAAAATGGGTATGGTAATGATCCATAAACTGTCATTAATATTCCACTCGATAGTTCGTCACAACAGATATGATAATATAATAATAAAAAAATTGAGATTCTACACTATTATAGTTTTATTTAATTTCTATATCAACAAAATTAACTATAATTAGTGCACACATGCAAACGTAAATCAAGCAGAAAAGTAGAGAATGAAAAAATAATCAAACACACACATAATTAACAAGATATGCTCTCTGGGAAACCCTTTCAGGAGAAAACACAGCTGGAAGGTGAGGTCACTTCACTCTCTTTCTCTGTCTAGAAATATGGCTGCAAATACAAAGAAGTAATGTTTATGGCCCACTGGCTGCTACAGTGCATAGATCCTCTCTATGTTCTCTACCTCATATATCCCCTAGCTATATTTCTCAACTATGGAACAAAATGCTCTCGAAAAAATGGAATACCTCTTCCTCCTGGTGGCCCTGTTATAGCACAACCTGATAGCCTACTGGTGGTTAAGTTTGATTACATCAACTATTAACTAGAGCTACAAAATGGAATACTCTAAAGTATTTTACATCACAAACACGTGGCTAGCCCCTTTTCCATGAATAATGGGGGCTAACACGACATCCTCCTGAACTATAGGTGTGAAAATAGGAAGGTCAACTTCTGAATGGCATAACTTTTGCATACATGGTTTGATTAACATGATTCTTGTGCCTTGGAAATATTTATGTGAGTAGAATAGCATGAAAAGGTTTTTCACCTAATAGACAAAGCTTTACCCCCAAAAAACATCGTTTGATGCCTCAAAACACTCTTGCAAGGTTTTGGACCCCATTTCGCCAAACTGGGTCCCACTGGTAAAACAGTTCGTGAGCTGATTCCTCCACTTTTTCCACTCCAAAAGCTTCGAGATGGATGACAAACAATATAATGATCCAATTCATATTAGGTAAATAACATACAAGAAGCCTTCAAGTCAATATTATTTCCTACAACATTTTAAGGATCTCCGCAACATTGGATGGAAGGAAAGCATACCACCAATCAACTATGGTGGAAGTTCAAGGTAAAATTTTTGAGAAATATATTTCAGTCTTAATAGACCTTTGATATACTTTAAGTTACATTTCCTCTCTGGTGGTTCCATTCTCTAGATAAGGATGAAATACTGATGCAATCCAAATTAACATCCCTAGATATTTCAAAGATGTGATCGTAATACAAAGAGGTTAACATGAATAAATATATATAAACAAAGATAAAATATCATAGGTATAAAATGTTTGGGTCACTTGGTCACAACTTGGGTTGATGGGAAGGTCACAGTTCTTAATAGGTCGCATAAAATCACAAAAGGATAGGCCATAAAAGGTATAAGTAGGTCACCAAGTCAATTTGGAAATCAAGTAACATGGGGGTTGACTCTCATGAGCCCACAAGTATGACTGTGCGACTGTGAGTAAACTGAGTAAATTTATAGAAGGTAGAAGCTACAAGTTGCATTGTCATCTAATCACATTTGGAATTGATACTCTAGTGTGACCTTGCGACTATGCGACTAGTCACATGGTCTCATTATGAGACAAGTTTCAGAATCTCAGACCCTAAATACTATGAATTTGTGACTACAAGTGAAGGGGACACCCATATCATAGGTCATAAGGGAAATGGTTTTCTCTAGAATTTATCGTGCAACTTGCAACTATAGGTTGTAATCCTTGTGACTTTTTTAAATTGGGTTCGATGTTTAGGGAGGGATCACAAGGGTTTCTGCCAAAAACTTAGACTCAAAACTCTTAGACTTTGATAACATCAATCAAAGGGGAACCATATTACATGTATGAGTTAGGGTTTGTGAGTGGTGCATTTTGGACATATCGAGTACAGAAAGGGAATTGGAAGTGAATTTGTGGCACATCATTCAAGGGATAAGGTTAATGAGAAAATAGATATTAGGAAAATAGGAGGATGAGGGTTTGAATAAACGATGGTGTTACGACCAAGTTGGTTTTGCAGAGAGGGGAATGAAGCCATGTGGTGGGCAGACTGGTTAAGAGATATTATTTGGATCAAGGTCGGATGGAAATGAGGGTTTTATGTGTCTTCCCAAAGTTTTTAGGAGCTACAAGGATGTTTCAAGAGGAGGTTGCAGAGCCATAGTGTGAGGAGGGTGATAAAGTTGCAATATTTAATAGAAATAATGATGTTGAGAGAGAGAGAGAGAGAGTGTGTGTGTGTGTGGTGTGTGCATGAGAGAGAGGGAGGGAGAGGGAGAGAGAGAGAGAGAGAGTGCATGTGTGTGTGAGAGAGAGAAAGAAATATATACCTATATGTGTATATATATGTATAAATATATATATATATATATATATATATATATATATATATATATATATATATAGAGAGAGAGAGAGAGAGAGAGGAGAGAGAGGAGAGAGAGAGAGAGTTAGGGGAGAGAGAGAAGAGAGAGAGTGAGGAAGAGAGAGAATGAGAAGTGGTGTGTGGTGCGTGTGAGAGAGAGAGAGAGAGAGAGAGAGAGAGAGGAGAAGAGAGTGAGAGAGAGAGGGAGAGAGAGTAAGAGAGATTGAGATAGAGAGATAGAGTGGGAGAGAGATATAGAGATAGAGGGATAGAGAGAGGGGGGGAAGAGAGAAAGAGAGAGAGCACGTCAGAGAGAGAGTGAGAGAGAGAGTGTGTATGTGTGTGTTTTTTGAGAGAGAGAGGGGGGAGAGAGAGAGAGGGGGAGAGAGAGAGAAAGAGAGAGGAAGAGATAGAGAGTGAGTGGGAGAGAGATAAGAAGAGAGAGAGTGTGTGTGAGTGAGTGAGTGAGAGAGAGAGAGGCAGGGAGAAAGAGAGAGAGAGGGACAAGGATAGGGAGAGTGAGAGAGTGAGAGATTGGGAGAGAGATAGAGAGATAGAGTGATAGAGGGTGTGTGTGTGAGAGAGAGATGGATATATATATATATATATATATATATATATATAGATAGAGAGAGAGAGAGAGAGGGGGGGGGAGAGAGAGAGGGTGAGATAGAGAGAGGGTGAGAGAGAGAGAGCGTGAGGGATAGAGTGTGAGAGAGAGAGTGGTAGAGAGAGGAAGAGGAGAGTGTGTGTGAGAGAGAAAGTGGTAGAGAGAGAGAGAGAGAGAGAGAGAGAGAGAGAGAGAGAGTGAGAGAAACAATGAGAGTTAGAGAGTGAGAGTGAGAGAGTGTTAGTGAGAGAGAGAGAGAGGGAGAGAGAGATAGTGAGAGAGAGATAGTGAGATTTAGGGAGAGAGAGAGTGAAAGAGAGAGAGAGGGAAAGAGAGATAGTGAGAGAGAGAGATAGTGAGAGTTAGGGAGAGAGAGAGAGAGTGAGAGAGAGAGAAATAGAAAGAGAGAGTGAGAGTGAGTGAGAGAGAGCGAGAGATTGAGTGAGAGTCCTGTGTGTGTGTGTGTGTGGAGAGAGAGAGAGAGAGAGAGAGAGAGAGAGAGGGAAAGTGAGTGAATGATGCGAGTGAGAGAGAGAGAGTGAGTGAGTGATGTGAGTGAGAGAGAGAGAGAGATAGAGGAACGCATCGAGAGAGAAGGTGAGTGATGAGAGAGAGAGAGAGAGAGGAACACATCGAGAGAGAAGGTGAGTGATGTGAGAGAGAGTGAGTGAGAGTGAGAGTGAGAGTGAGAGTGAGAGAGAGAGTGAACGAGAGAGAGAGAGAGAAGAGAGAGAGAGAGAGATAGAGAGAGAGTGAGTGAGAGTGAGAGTGAGAGAGATAGATAGAGAGGGAGGGAGAGAATGATAGAGAGAGGGAGAGAGAGAGAGAGAGTTAGAGAGAGAGAGAGATACCTAGAGTGATTGAAAGAGAGTGATAAGGAATAAGAGAGAGAGAGAGAGAGAGAGAGCCGGGAGAGAGAGAGAGACGGAGACAATGAGAGAGAGAGTTTGTCTGTGTGTGTGTGAGAGAGAGAATGAGTGAGAGACACAAAGTGGGGGGCGAGGTTGAGAGAGAGAGATAGAAAGTGAATGAGAGAGAGGGAGAGAGAGAGAAAGGGAGGGAGGTAGAGAGAGGGGGAGAGAGAAAGAGCGAGAAAGAGTGAGAAAGAGGGAGAGGGAGAAAAAGAGGGGGCGGAGAAAGTGAGAGAGGAGAGAAAGATAGAAAGTGAATGAGAGAGAGATGGAGAGAGAGAGAGAGGGAGGGAGGGAGAGAGAGAGGGGAAAGAGAGAAAGCGAGAGAAAGAGTGAGAAAGAGGGAGAGAGAGAGAGAGAGAGAGAGAGGGGGGGAAGTGAGAGAGAGAGGGAGAAAGAGAGAGTGAGTGAGTGATGAGTGAGTGACGGAGAGAGAGTTAGAGAGAGAGATAGAGTGAGAGAGGGCAAGTGAGAGAGTGAGTGAGAGAGTGATAGTGAGAATGTGTGTGTGAGAGAGAGAGAGAGAGAGGCATAGAGAAATATAGTGAGAGTGAATGAGAGAGAGCAAGAGAGAGAGAAAGAGAGTGAGAGTGAATGAGTGAGAGCGAGAGAGAGAAAGAGATGGAGAGTGAATGAGAGAGAGCGAGAGAGAGAGTGATAATAAGTGAGAGATTCAGAGATTGAGGGAGACAGTGTGAGTGAGAGAGAGAGAGAGAGAGAGAGAGAGAGAGAAAGCACGAGTTAGAGTTCATGGGTGTGTGTGTGAGAGAGAGAGAGAGAGAGAGGGGGAGAGAGAGAGAGTGAGTGATGTGAGGGAGTGAGAGAGAGAGAGAGGAAAAATCAAGAGAGAGAGTGAGTGATGTGTGTGACTGAGTGAGAGAGGGAGTAACAAATCGAGAGAGAAAGTGAGTGATGTGAGGGAGAGAAAGAGAGAGATAGTGACATAAGAGAGAGAGAGAGAGAGAGAGGGTGAACGAGAGAGAGAGAGGGTGAACAAGATAGAGAGAGAGAGAGAGAGAGAGAGAGAGAAAGAGATTGATAGAGAGTGTGAGAGAGTGAGGGAGAGAGAGTAAGAGAGATTGAGATAGAGAGATAGAGTGGGAGAGAGATAGAGAGATAGAGGGATAGAGAGAGAGGGGGAAGAGAGAAAGAGAGAGAGCGCGTCAGAGAGAGAGTGAGAGAGAGAGTGTGTATGTGTGTGTTTCTGAGAGAGAGAGAGGGGGGGAGAGAGAGAGAAAGAGAGAGGAAGAGATAGAGAGTGAGTGGGAGAGAGATAAGAAGAGAGAGTGTGTGTGTGAGTGAGTGAGTGAGAGAGAGAGACAGGGAGAAAGAGAGAGAGATGGAAAAGGATAGGGAGAGAGAGAGAGTGAGAGATTGGGAGAGAGATAGAGAGATAGAGTGATAGGGTGTGTGTGTGAGAGAGAGAGGGATATATATCTATATATATATATATAGAGAGAGAGTAAGTGAGAGAGGGGGAGAGAGAGAGGGTGAGATAGAGAGAGGGTGAGAGAGAGAGAGTGAGGGATAGAGTGAGAGAGAGAGAGTGGTAGAGAGAGGAAGAGGAGAGTGTGTGAGAGAGAGAAAGTGGTAGAGGGAGAGAGAGAGAGAGAGAGAGAGAGAGAGTGAGTTAAAGAGAGTGAGAGAAACAATGAGAGTTAGAGAGTGAGAGTGAGAGAGTGTTAGTGTGAGAGAGAGAGAGGGAGAGAGAGATAGTGAGATTTAGGGAGAGAGAGAGTGAAAGAGAGAGAGAGGGAAAGAGAGATAGTGAGAGTTAGGGAGAGAGAGAGAGTGAGAGAGAGAGAGTGAGAGTGAGTGAGAGAGAGAAAGAGATTGAGTGAGAGTCCGTGTGTGTGTGAGAGAGAGAGGGAGAGGGAGAGAGAGAGAGAGAGAGAGAGAGAGAGAGAGAGAGACAAAGAGAGAGAGAGAGTTAGAGTGAGATAGAGAGAGAGAGAGGGAAAGTGAGTGAATGATGCGAGTGAGAGAGAGAGAGTGAGTAAGTGATGTGAGTGAGAGAGAGAGAGAGAGAGATAGAGGAATGCATCGAGAGAGAAGGTGAGTGATGTGAGAGAGAGTGAGAGAGAGAGAGAGTGAGTGAGAGTGAGAGTGAGAGTGAGAGTGAACGAGAGAGAGAGAGAGAAGAGAGAGAGAAGAGAGAGAGAGATAGAGAGAGAGTGAGTGAGAGTGAGAGTGAGAGAGATAGATAGAGAGGGAGGGAGAGAATGATAGAGAGAGGGAGAGAGAGAGAGAGAGTTAGAGAGAGAGAGAGAGATACCTAGAGTGATTGAAAGAGAGTGATAAGGAATAAGAGAGAGAGAGAGAGAGAGCGGGGAGAGAGAGAGAAACGGAGACAATGAGAGAGAGAGTGTCTGTGTGTGTGTCAGAGAGAGAGAATGAGTGAGAGACACAGAGTGGGGGGAGAGGTTGAAGAGAGAGAGAAAGGGAGGGAGGTAGAGAGAGGGGGAGAGAGAAAGAGCGAGAAAGAGTGAGAAAGAGGGAGAGGGAGAAAGAGAGGGGGGGAGAAAGTGAGAGAGGAGAGAGAGAGAGAGATAGAAAGTGAATGAGAGAGAGATGGAGAGAGAGAAGAGAGAGAGAGGGAGGGAGGGAGAGAGAGAGGGGGAAGAGAGAAAGCGAGAGAAAGAGTGAGAAAGAGGGAGAGAGAGAGAGAGGAGAGAGAGGGGGGGGAAGTGAGAGAGGAGAGAGTGAGAGAGAGAGGGAGAGGGAGAGAGTGAGTGAGTGAGTGAGTGAGTGACGGAGAGAGAGTTAGAGAGAGAGATAGAGTGAGAGAGGGCGAGAGTGAGAAGTGAGTAAGAGAGTGATAGTGAGAATGTGTGTGTGTGTGTGTGTGAGAGAGAGAGAGAGAGAGAGACATAGAGAAAGATAGTGAGAGTGAATGAGAGAGAGCAAGAGAGAGAGAAAGAGAGTGAGAGTGAATGAGCAAGAGCGAGAGAGAGAAAGAGATGGAGAGTGAATGAGAGAGAGCGAGAGAGAGAGTGATAATGAGTGAGAGATTTAGAGATTGAGGGAGACAGTGGGGAGAGAGAGAGAGAGAGAGAGAGAGAGAG
>CM062808.1:754963115-755203115 GCA_031772625.1 Pinus tabuliformis
AGCCAAACAGCTTAAGCTTGGCAGAGTAGCAACTAAGTTAGAGAATGAAGGAGCCCAACAGCTTAATCTAGGCCCTTGGAAGAAATAAGGGTAGATTTAGATAAGAAAGGCAGATTAAAAGAAAAAACAATCAGGGTTTGCAAGTCTAAGTGCACCCTTCTTGAAGTAAAAAAAAAATGCACTAGGTGTTGTAAAAAGGGTAGGTAGCCTGGGGTTGCAGAAAAAATCATCTTCAGTTTTGGCTTTCACAAAGAAAACTCATCTTATCAGTGGCAGAAGTAATAAAGCAGTATTTTAATGGCAGAATTTTGGAAGCATGTCTAACTTCCCTTCATTCCCCTTAAAAGAACCCTCTTACTAACATTCCCCCCAAAGGACCTTGGGATCTGCCCAACAAGTCCTAATTCCATTTCGTTTCTGTGAGACATTAAGGTGGGTGCTAGCTTTCCTAAATGAAAAGAAGCCACATTTCTTGGGTAAAAGTCATGTTTTCATCCTCTACACAGTCCCTGTGTCTATCATCAGTCCACAGACTTATCATCATTTCCCCTTCATTTTCATTTCATAAAGTCACATTAACTCCTAATTTTACTATGTAGCTCCCTAACTATTCCCCTATCCCTATTTCACTACTAAAAAAATAACTATATAAAATCCCCAAAAAGGGTTAAATAGCCCTCCCCTTTGGCACTATAGCCATATATTCTGCAAACTCGGGAAATAGCAGTCCATTTGGGGTTCCTATTAGCCTTTTTGTTTCCTACCCTAGGAATTAACCTAACCTCTTATTTGGTTAATAAACTTTATCTGATTCTCCGCTCACCACAACCTTCACATCCACCCCCCCCAGTCATTACCTCTAAGGGTTTAATGTTTAAAGCTTTATTAAAACATTAAATTAACCTCCCGCGTGCATATAAACCCAAAAAACCTCTTTATTAAAGTTATAACCCCCCCCCCACGCCGTATCAATAATCAAACAAAATAGTGGGCGGGTCCCCGCCCTAACCCTCTGTTACCTTGTCCTCCCCGCCAGCCGTTAGATCTGGCCTGCCCCAGATCTACGGTGGGTGGGCCTTTTCGCATGCCAACACACCCAAAGTTTAGCGTCTGGGATTTCGGCGGGTTTCCCGCCGTACTCTCGCCACACGTCAAACTCCCGGGTATGGCGGAGCCTCTCCCTCCAAAACCGCCCAGGCGCTAAGGCGGTCCACCCAAAGCCATTTACCACCCTTCCCTGCGTGACGTCAGCAGCACGTCCTCCCCTATGACGTCACCTTCCGCACTCTGCCACCGTGCCACGTTGCTGCCACATCATCCCATTGTAACCGCGCCCTGCCACCGTGTCCCTGCCACCGTTACCGCCACGTCATCCATCCGTACCCCGGGACCCGCCGATGACGTCATCCCGAAAAAGCGCCAAAAGTGCCAAATGTCAATTTTTTTGCTCAAAAAGAGTGCGGACGACCGTTGTAATTCATTTTTATGGGTTCATTTGAACGCTCTGGTCCCCTGTTTCATTCATTTTCTCACTCCCAAAGCTTTAGAGCGACCCGCTAAGCTGTTGCGGCCTGCAATTCAAGTTCATAGCCTACTTTCGCATCAGTTCATCAACTTGCGACGTCGTTCAAACCAGGTATTTGCCATATTTTCCCCTTTTCGCTCCTGTGCTTGCATTTTATCCGTTGCGCATACTGTGAACCTGCAAAAATTCCACAATTTATAACTCTGCTGCGCCTCAGGCCCCATTAAACCTATTGGAAACCCTTTACTTCAGAAAAGTCTCAGACACCTTATGCCCACTTACACTTTTGTTGGCGAATTCTGTTAAAGCTCGGCCCCAGCAAAAATCTCATGGCAGCTCGGCATTTCCTCATTTTTACCCTGTTCCGCTGTCCAAATCCGTTCACCGAAACTGTAAATTTCCCTCTACTCCTCTGCGTTGTTCTTCACAGTCTCTAGCTCCAGAGAATTCACTAAAAAAATGGAAATTAACCCAAAGCTCTGCAAAATTGGTCTCTTACAGCATAAACTCTCAAGCTGTCCAGTTACTGTTACATTTGAGTTCAGTTTGCCTGCTCCTGCTGGTTATTACAAGCAAATTTGATAGCCAGTTGTTACATTAGTCCTCCTTCAGCTAGAGCATTCAAAAGATGCATAATGGCCACTCCATCTGCTCTGAACGTTACTCCCATCAACCCGCCAAGTAAAGAGCTTGAGTCCATGCCCTTGGCCGATACAGACTATCTTATTCAAGACTTTGTTGCCAAAAGGAATCATCTACACACCTACTGCCAGCTGAGAAACAGTTTCATAAACAAATCTGACATATATGGAATTTGGAAGTCCAATCTGCCCCATTTTTTCCTCCCTTCTATGAATATTTTTCCTGAGATTACTCACCTCTGTGGTGCAAATTATGAACCTAGTCAAAGGGTTGTTAAGTCTTCATCTGGAAGCATACTTTTCTACACTACTCCTGACTCCATCAACCAGATGTTGAACTTCAAAGAGACTCAGACGCTATTGCCCTTCTCCATAAATAATTTGCTGGAAGAGGCCTCTTGGTTCCCTGGTACCAAGATTGAAATGATTGCTAAGACATTTATGAGGGCATATTGCCAACCAAAGGAACCACCTCCATTTCCTTATAACCATTTCAATGAGGTGGGCAAACTACTGGTAGATATGATATCCTATGTGTTGGGCTTCACAACAACTGAGCTCATAGATGAGACAGTACTGGTTATATTGTCTTCTTTCAGCCAAGGACAGCCTCCTGCTGTCAAGTATAATTATGCCAGGTTCATATCAAACAAAATCCATGACCAGCTCACTAGACTAGATAGGCAGGGAATCTTCAAATATTCCTCCTATATCTATCATTTGTTCATGTTTTATCAATCTGAAATTTTCCAATGCCCTATCAAGAAACTGGACTCAAAAGGAGAAAGGAGGTCTGTTGTCTTTTGGTCATCTGTATTTCATCAAGTCCAGCACTCTCCTTATTCATACTGTGAATTCATTGACCAGTTTGTCTATCCAGTCTCCTGACTCCTAATGAAGGTTCCTCCTCCCAGAATAACCTATGAAATGCAAAAGATCTTACAGCTGTCTAAGAGTTACAAATTAGGTGATTGGTACCTATATCAAGACCATACTGTCATCAGAGTTTATGGCTGTGAGATGTGTCCATACAGGCTCCCGAAATATGTGCCAATGAGACTGTTTGCATTAAAATACTACAGTTAGCTTATAAATTCAGATTTGACTCACTTTCACAGCACCAAAAAGAAGGCACAACTGAAATTCAAAGACCGCCTAGGCCCCTTCATCATGAATAAGAAGGATGGTTGGCAAGAGGCTGACATAATACTCAAGGATCAATTTAAATTGAAAAGGAGTTTCTGGTGGGTCCCTTATGCCCCACTTGGCTTCATTAGTGCCAGAAGGGTCAAATATAGGTTAACACCATATGACCACTGCAAATACCCAGACATTGAAAAATATGCTAATCAAGATGCATGGACGCAAGGAACTTTAGTGGAAGAATTAACTCAAGAGGAAATCTTGGAACAAACTGCTAGGGATCTTGAAAAAATTCTTGACTTAGATTCTGATGACTAGGTAAATTTCAAGTTGCCTTACCAAGTTGAAGAGGGCACTTCTATAGATGCAGCTTCACAAGCTGCCCAAGGAGCTTCTACATCAGCAACAGGTGCAGCCAAAGTGAAGGAGCCGATGGAGACAGAGCAAACAGTCACGGAACAGTCGGTCACCTCAATGGAGCAAATTCAGGGGCAAACTCCTCCTCAACAAACAGACGCACTACAAGTGCCACCTTTGCAAACTCCTGCCCACGAGGAAAGGGGCAGGAAGTGGGACCGACAAGATTCCACACCTGCTAGTGGGTCTGTGTAGCAGCCTTAATCAAAGAGACAAAGGGTTGATTCTCCGGTTGAGAAGGAGGTCAGTGAAGAGATCGTGGAAAGCCCGAGAAGGGAAAAAAGCCTGCATACAGCAACAAGCTCTTTTCAGCAAGAGTAAGATAGACAACAAGGCATGGAGGTGTCTTCCTCCACTCAAAGAGGCAAGAAACCAGTCAGCACCAAGGCCAGCTTCAAAGAAATCAATGCTCAAAATGAACTACTAAGAGTGCAATTGTATAAGCAATTTTTAAAGGCAACACTTGCCAAACAAGAAAGACTGATGGCAACATTTGATATAAAGCAAGAAAAGATGATTCTGAGCCACTTCAAGGCCAAGGTTCAACAGCCACAATCGGCCGCAGACTTTGTTAAAACGAGGTTAGAGGTCCTCAAAGGGAAGGCCTAAGAGAGGGAGAAAAGAAGAGCAAGATTATTATGCTGAGATTTTCCCCATAGACCAGGTCTGAAGTCCTTGGTGCTTTCTGCACTTCCCCCATTTTGCATAGGAAACCCTTGTTTCCATGTGTATTGGTGATCATTCATCCTTTATGTCATCATTGAGTAAGACTTGGAAGGAGCTCTTGTTGGAGGCTTGAGGCTGGAACGAATCCGGGAGGAAGCTTTGCTTGGAGCCTGCTGAAGGTGTTTCAGGTGATATCTTTCCGTTATATGTACTTTATTTGCCTTTATATAAAAGAAACACGTCTTCGTTCCCGAAACAATCTTTCTTTATGCTTATGAGATTCTTGTCTTGAATTCTTATGCAAGTAGTTACTTAAAGATTTTTATAACTAACTTTATAGCATGAAGATGGTTTATATATAAGTATTGGTCCATGTACTATTGTGTTCTTTGATTTGTTTGTCTTACAGGTCAAAGGAAGAAGAAGGGAACTCCAAGAAGGGTTTGGACCCTAAAGGCCTTCTCGAACGTAGGACCTTAGGTACGTACCCTTAACATTAGAATTTGCTTAAAGTAAAGATAATGGCTGTGTGTGTGTTTCTTTGAATAAGCAATTTTCAGTCTGGTAGAGTCTTAGCCCAAAGGACCCTAAGGGTACTTTCCCTTCCACCACCCCTCCAATTATTCCAGCCACAACAATAGCTGCAGAAGCCAGAACATCAACAACAACAACACCTGAAGCAAACATGAGCGTGGATGATTTGACAGAAGCTATCAATAAACTTAAGCTGCAGGCGACAGAGATAAAGGAGGCCAAGGAAAATCTGGCTAAACTAGAAGAAAAATATGATAAGTCCAAAATGACAGTGGGTGAGCAATCAAGGGAAATCAAAGCCCTGAAGGACAGAATCAAAACCTTGGAAAAAGAGCTATCATTGGACAAGACTTTGACTGAAATAAAGAGGATCCTGTGGGCCAAAACAAATCAGTCAATCACTGGCCAATGGAGGTCAATTCAGGCCATGTACGAACAAGTAGAATTGCTTGGCCGTGCTAAAACTGAAATTCAGAGAGCTAAGGCAGGATTAGGAAACATGCCTGAGCAGGCAAACAAAATGATCAATTTTCTGAATCATCAAACTAGAGAAGAGCTGGCAGCACTCCATATCATGAGCAAAACTGATGCCATATTGACAGCAAAGAGTGTGCTCACATTGAGAAGCTTGGTGCAAACTCTGGAGGCAAGATGTCGGGATATACAGAGGGATGTAGACAATTTTGACGTAATGCTTGCAGCACTACAAACTAGAGGGTTGCCCAGCCTGCTGACCAGTGCTAGAAAGTTATTAACATGTAACCAATATGCTACCCGGCTCAATAATTTTGTCAATAATCAGCTTACTGTTGCATCAAGTTCTACAGCAGAGGCAGGGCTGCCTACAGGACAGACACTCTACGACAGGCTGGAAATTTTATTTTACCTGGAGCATGAGGTCAATCATTTGTTTGAGATGCTGCCCAGTTATTACAAGTACACAGAGGCCGACGAAACACTTGTCAAAATACAAAGGCATCAGTGGCCTTCTGAGAATTGGTGACAGGCAATGCTGGCCATATTGCCCAGGTGATTTCAGTTTTTACCTCTTTTTGTTCATTTCAAAATCTATGTCAGCTACAGGTCAACAAGAAGCACAGGATAAGGCGCAGAATGCACAGGACAAAGCAATTAAGGAACGCACAGGATAGGTGCGAGCAGGTACAAATCAATAAGGCTGAGATGGCAAACCTAAGAGCTCGGATTTCTGAGAACGCAGCCCGCCAACTCAAAATTCAACATTTACTGCCAGAAAAGAACAATTGTTTCATTTGTATTTATTTTAGCATTTACTTTTCGTAAATCACTCCTTAAGAGTTGGTAGAGAAGTTATCAACTATTAACTTCTCATCTAAGATATTTTTGTATCCAATTTTTGTATAAATACCACCCTCTGCATTGTAAAAAGGGTTGGTCGGCTTATGTATTCCAGGAGAGACTCGCACTGCATACCTGTTATTTTCTATAATCAAAGACTACTGAAAAGCTTGGAGGAATGGCTGTTTGTGCTGTGTTTAATGGTTTAAAGCTGTGAATATGGAATTCTTGCACTGCTATATGAAACAATAAGTGTTCCTTATCTCTGTCATTTCCATTTCATATATGCACAAATCACAGAAAGAAAGATTGGTTTAGAATTTGGATATCTGCACTCTATGCTCAGTTTCTGTGGTTTCTTAATGTTTTCCTCTTTATTTAGGCATGAATATGAATTCCTTTATGGCTCATGTTTAACCTATTTCACATATGAATGATTGTTAACTAGGAATTCTTAATTGCTCCTAGGCAGAGCTCATTCATCTTCCCTCTTTTAACCTGTTTGGGAGATTCTTTGTTGCCTCTCATTCCTTAGCTCTCTTTCCATCCTTTAGCTTGAAAAGTTTTTTTGTATGCAGCTATCTTGCTCCATGTTAGTATTGTGACCAATAAAACGCACCAGCAGTCTTACTCTTTGACCCCATGCCCAATGTTTGAAACTTACCAGAATATGCCTTGCTTCTCTGCCTGAAGTATTCTCCTTCCAACCAAAATTAAAAACAAACCCCCTAAACCCTATAGCTAGCCTAAAATCATTTCCAAACAAAGCTAAATCAGAAAGAGAGATCCCTCTCTGATTGCAGGTGGGCTAGAACCTGCAGTCCAAAGTTGGTTTGTGGTTACCTCGGCCGTATCCTTTTCCGGAGCTTAAGGACAACCTGAGTGATAACATAATGGCGACTCCACTGGGGACCATCCTCAGATAAATTCACGAAGAAGGTAAGAAAGCTCCACTGGGGAAGAACCAAACCTTCAAAACTATTTTCAAGTTTAGTTCTGATCTTTGATGGTGGACAGAGATCAGGCACTGCAAAGTTGATCATCCACCTGGCGACTCCACATCATCTTCACAATCAAGACTCCACTGGAGGAGCGAACCTCAAAGAAAAAACTTTCAAAGTTTTGAGCAGTTTTACAGCCAAGTAATCCCATTTCCCAGTGTTAATAGTCAGATAGGATGACCGGGTGTGGGGGAGATGAGGTTGAACAAGCTGTAAATCAATTCAAGAAGTTGTTATCAGAATATGAGCTTGAAGAAAATTTTGTTAGATCTGTGCTGGTAAAAGTCAAAACAATAAAGCAGCCTCAAATCAGAATATCTTTCCTGGACCTAGTTGTTGAAGAACATGAGAATGAGATTCAATTTTTGCATTCTCAAATTTGCTCATATGATTTTCCTAATCCTAAAGAGTTCTTCCAAAATCTTCCTTCTCCTAGTCATGAGGATATTGTACTACCCTCTGACTTACAGATTGAGGATGATCATACTTTCAAGAGAAAGAATGAAGTATTGGCTGCAGAGGTTGTTACTAAGGATGCAGTTGTTCCATCAGACAAAGCAAGCCCAGAAGAAACTCTCCCACATGATGTTTTTATAGATCCTGTAGCTGATTACATGGAGAATCTTTTCAACTCAAAATCTTCAACATATTTTCTCTATGAAGACCAAGACATTCAACAAATACCTTCATATGTCACAATTTTGATTATGGGAGCACATGACCAGACAATGTTTCTGATTTCACCAACTATCAGTCAAACAGTGTGTTTTCTTCTACAAATGCTAAAGTGGTTGCACTGGTTGTTTCATTTTACCTAACCAGCAAACAGGTGCTGATTAGGGTAGGTAGGTAGGATTTCAGTTTCCTGTTTGTATAGCAGCCTGATGCCTGAAGTGAAGGCCCTAAGCTCATCAAATGTGTGCTATATATATATATATATATATATATATATATATATATATATATATATATATATATATATATATATATATATAAAGTAGCCAGCAAAAGGAAAGTTTTTAGAGTGCAGAAGCAGTTGGAAAACAAGGCAGTCTGACCTGCTGTTCTTGGCTTTCCACAAGGAAAAGCCATCCCTAAGTGGAGCCACTGTTAGCCTCCTTTTGCAACAGGTTTCATATTTCATGATTGACAGTGGCAGTGCCAAAAATTTTCATCTTTTTCAAGCTGCAAAAGTTCCATTTTTGAATGATTTCTCAGTTAAGGGAAAGCCAAACAGCTTAAGCTTGGCAGAGTAGCAACTAAGTTAGAGAATGAAGGACCCCAACAACTTAATCTGGGCCCTTGGAAGAAATAAGGTTAGATTTAGATAGGAAAGGCAGATTAAAAGAAAAAGCAATTAGGGTTTGCAAGTCTAAGTGCACCCTTCCTGAAGTAAAAAAAAATGCGCTAGGTGTTCTAAAAAGGGTAGGTAGCCTGGGGTTGCAGAAAAAATCATCTTCAGTTTTGGCTTTCACAAAGAAAACTTATCTTAATAGTGGCAGAAGTAATAAAGCAATATTTTAATGACAGGATTTTGGAAGCATGTCTAACTTCCCTTCATTCCCCCCCTAAAAGAACCCTCTTACTAACATTCCCCCCAAAGGACCTTGGGATCTGCCCAACAAGTCCTAATTCCATTTCGTTTCTGTGAGACATTAAGGTGGGTGCTAGCTTTCCTAAATGTAAAGAAGCCACATTTCTTGTGTAAAAATCATGTTTTCATCCTCTACACAGTCCCTGTATCTATCATCAGTCCACAGACTTATCATCATTTCCCCTTCATTTTCATTTCATAAAGTCACATTAACTCCTAATTTTACTATGTAGCTCCCTAACTATTCCCCTATCCCTATTTCACTACTAAAAAAAAACTATATAAAATCCCCAAAAAAGGTTAAATAGCCCTCCCCCTTGGCACTATAGCCATATATTCTGCAAACTCGGGAAATAGCAGTTCATTTGGGGCTCCTATTAGCCTTTTTGTTTCCTAACCTAGGAATTAACCTAACCTCTTGTTTGGTTAATAACCTTTATCTGATTTTCCGCTCACCACAACCTTCACATCCACCCCCCCAGTCATTACCTCCAAGGGTTTAATGTTTAAAGCTTTATTAAAACATTAAATTAACCTCCCGCGCGCATATAAACCCAAAAAACCTCATTATTAAAGTTATAAACCCCCCCCCGCCGTATCAATAATCAAACAGAATAGTGGGCGGGTCCCCGCCCTAACCCTCTGTTACCTTGTCCTCCCCGCCAGCCTTTAGATCTAGCCCGCCCCAGATCTACGGTGGGCGGGCCTTTTCGCATGCCAACACACCCGAAGTTTAGCGTCCAGGAGTTTGGCGGTTTTCCTGCCGTACTCCCGCCACGTGTCAAACTCCCGGGTGTGGCGGAGCCTCTCCCTCCAAAACTGCCCAGGCGCTAAGGCGGTCCACCCAAAGCCATTTACCACCCTTCGCTGCATGACGTCAGCACCATGTCCTCCCCTATGACGTCACCTTCCGCGCTCCACCACCGTGCCGCGTTGTTGCCACATCATCCCGTTGTAACGGTGCCCTGCCACCGTCTCCCTGCCACCGTTACCGCCATGTCATCCATCCGTACCCTGGGACCCGTCGATGACGTCATGCTGACGTCATCCAGAAAAAGCGCCAAAAGCGCCAAATGTCAATTTTTTTCTCAAAAAGAGCGCGGACAACCGTTGTAATTCATTTTTATGGGTTCATTTGAATGCTATGGTCCCCTGTTTCATTCATTTTCTCACTCCCAAAGCTTCAGAGCGACCCGCTAAGCTGCTGCGGCCTGCAATTCAAGTTCATAGCCTACTTTCGCATCAGTTCGTCAACTTGCGGCGCCGTTCAAACTAGGTATTTGCCATATTTTCCCCTTTTCTCTCCTGTGCTTGCATTTTATCCGTTGCGCATACTGTGAACCTGCAAAAATTCCACAATTTATAACTCTGCTGCGCCTCAGACCCCATTAAACCTATTAGAAACCCTTTACTTCAGAAAAGTCTCAGACACCTTATGCCCACTTACACTTTTGCTGGCGAATTCTGTTAAAGCTCGGCCCCCAGCAAAAATCTCACGGCAGCTCGACATTTCCTCATTTTTACCCTGTTCCGCTGTCCAAATCCGTTCACCGAAACTGTAAATTGCCCTCTGCTCCTTTGCATTGTTCTTCACAGTCTCTAGCTCCAGAGAATTCACTAAAAAAAGGGAAATTAACCCAAAGCTCTGCAAATTTGGTCTCTTACAGCATAAACTCTCAAGCTGTCCAGTTACTGTTACATTTGAGTTCAGTTCGCCTGCTCCTGCTAGTTATTACAAGCAAATTTGATAGCCAGTTGTTACATTAGTCCTCCTTCAGCTCAAGCATTCAAAAGCTGCATAATGGCCACTCCATCTGCTCTGAACGTTACTCCCATCAACCCGCCAAGTAAAGAGCTTGAGTCCATGCCCTTGGCCGATACAGACTATCTTATTCAAGACTTTGTTGCCAAAATGAATCATCTACACACCTACTGCCAGCTGAGAAACAGTTTCATAAACAAATCTGACATATATGGCATTTGGGAGTCCAATCTGCCCCATTTTTTCCTCCCTTCTGTGAATATTTTTCCTGAGATTATTCACCTCTGTGCTGCAAATTATGAACCTAGTCAAAGGGCTATTAAGTCTTCATCTGGAAGCATACTTTTCTACATTACTCCTGACTCCATCAACCAGATATTGAACTTCAAAGAGACTCAGACGCTATTGCCCTTCTCCATAAATAATTTGCTGGAAGAGGCCTCTTGGTTCCCTGGTACCAAGATTGAAATGATTGCTAAGACATTTATGAGGGCAGATTGCCAACCAAAGGAACCACCTCCATTTCCTTATAACCATTTAAATGAGGTGGGAAAACTACTGGTAGATATGATATCCTATGTGTTGGGTTTCACAACAACTGAACTCATAGATGAGACAGTACTGGTTATATTGTCTTCTTTCAGCCAAGGACAACCTCCTGCTATCAAGTATAATTATGCCAAGTTCATATCAAACAAAATCCATGACCAGCTCACTAGACTAGATAGGCAGGGAATCTTCAAATATTCATCCTATATCTATCATTTTTTCATGTTTTATCAATCTGAAATTTTCTAATGCCCTATCAAGAAACTAGACTCAAAAGGAGAAAGGAGGTCTATTGTCTTTTGGTCATCTGTATTTCATCAAGTCCAACACTCTCCTTATTCATACTGTGAATTCATTGACCAGTTTGTCTATCCAGTCTCCCGCCTCCTAATGTAGTTTCCTCCTCCCAGAATAACCTATGAAATGCAAAAGATCTTACAACTGTCTAAGAATTACAAATTAGGTGATTGGTCCCTATATCAAGACCATACTGTCATCAGAGTTTATGGCTGTGAGCTGTGTCCATACAGGCTCCCGAAATATGTGCCAATGAGATTGTTTGCATTAAAATACTACAGGCATCTTATAAATTCAGATTTGACTCACTTTCACAGCACCAAAAAGAAGGCACAACTGAAATTCAAAGACCGCCTATGCCCCTTCATCATGAATAAGAAGGATGGTTGGCAAGAGGCTGACATAATACTCAAGGATCAATTTAAATTGAAAAGGAGTTTCTGGTGGGTCCCTTATGACCCACTTGGCTTCATTAGTGCCAGAAGGGTCAAATATAGGTTAACACCATATGACCACTGCAAATACCCAGACATTGAAAAATATGCTAATCAAGATGCATGGACGCAAGGAACTTTAGTGGAAGAATTAAATCAAGAGGAAATCTTAGAACAAACTGCTAGGGATCTTGAAAAAATTATTGACTTAGATTCTGATGACCAGGTAAATTTCAAGCTGCCTTACCAAGTTGAAGAGGGCACTTCTACAGATGCAACTTCACAAGCTGCCCAAGGAGCTTCTACATCAGCAACAGGTGTAGCCAAAGGGAAGGAGCTGATGGACACAGAGCAAACGGTCACGGAACAGCCGGTCACCTCAATGGAGCAAATTCAGGGGCAAACCACTCCTCAACAAACAGAGGCACTACAAGTGCCACCTTTGCAAACTCCTGCCCACGAGGAAAGGGGCAGGAAGTGGGACCGACAAGATTCAACACCTGCTAGTGGGTCTGTGCAGCAGCCTGAATCAAAGAGACAAAGGGTTGATTCTCCAGTTGAGGAGGAGGTTAGTGAAGAGATCGTGGAAAGCCCGAGAAGGGAAAAAAGCCTGCATAGACCAACAAGCTCTTTTCAGCAAGAGCAAGATAGACAACAAGGCATGGAGGTGTCTTCCTCCACTCAAAGAGGAAAGAAACCAGTCAGCACCAAGGCCAGCTTCAAAGAAATCAAGGCTCAAAATGAACTACTAAGAGTGCAATTGTATAAGCAATTTTTAAATTCAACACCTGCCAAACAAGAAAGACTGATGGCAACATTTGATATAAAGCAAGAAAAGATGATTCTGAGCCACTTCAAGCCCAAGGTTCAGCAGCCACAATCGGCCACAGACTTTGTTAAAACAAGGTTAGAGGTCCTATCCAAGGACATCCACCCAATGGATCAAATAGAATTACGCAAGCAGACAGCCAAAATGCTTTATGCTACACTTGCTGAAAAGGCCACATTGGTCCATGAGTTAGAAGAATCATTGAAGAATACTAACATTCAGCTGGATTTTGAAAGATTGTCCTCCACAGCCAAGGACAATAGAATTAAAACACTAGAAGACATTATTGTGGACTTAGGTCATGATCCTAAGGATCCTAAGGGTGTCAGGACCCTTATGAAAAAGAAAGATGATGATATTGCTGCACTGAAGAAAAGATTGAAGCTGCTTCCTACTGAGCACCCTCAAACAGGAGAAATGCAGAAGGAAAAAGAAGCGGAGGATCAATTGGATTTGATGATGAAGTTGAACCAGAGAGTAATCGATTTGGAAGGGGAGTTGGAGCAGGCACTGCAAGGAAAGTAGGGAGATTCGACCTCCCAGCATCCTCAAACAATCCCAACTGTTACTGATCCTCTATCACAAGCAGCAGTGACCCCTCCAATTATTCCAGCCACAACAATAGCTGCAGAAGCCACAACATCAACAACAACAGCACCTGAAGCAAGCATGAGCGTGGATGATTTGACAGAAGCTGTCAATAAACTTAAGCTGCAGGCGACAGAGATAAAGGAGGCCAAGGAAAAGCTGGCTAAACTAGAAGAAAAATATGATAAGTCCAAAATGACAGTGGGTGAGCAATCAAGGGAAATCAAAGCCCTGAAGGACAGAATCAAAACCTTGGAAAAAGAGATGTCATTGGACAAGACTTTGACTGAAATAAAGAGGATCCCGTGGGCCAAAATAAATCAGTCAATCACTGGCCAATGGAGGTCAATTCAGGCCATGTACGAACAAGTAGAATTGCTTGGCCATGCTAAAACTGAAATTCAGAGAGCTAAGGCAGGATTAGGAAACATGCCTGAGTAGGCAAACAAAATGATCAATTTTCTGAATCATCAAACTAGAGAAGAGCTGGCAGCACTCCATATCATGAGCAGAACTGATGCCATATTGACAGCAAAGAGTGTGCTCACATTGAGAAGCTTGGTGCAAACTCTGGAGGCAAGATGTCGGGATATACAGAGGGATGTAGACAATTTTGACGTAAAGCTTGCAGCACTACAAACTAGAGGGTTGCCCAGCCTGCTGACCAGTGCTGGAAAGTTATTAACATGTGACCAATATGCTACCCAGCTCAATAATTTTGTCAATAATCAGCTTACTGCTGCATCAAGTTCTACAGCAGAGGCAGGGCCGCCTACAGGACAGACACTCTACGACAGGCTGGAAATTTTATTTTACCTGGAGCATGAGGTCAATCATTTGTTTGAGATGCCGCCCAGTTATTACAAGTACACAGAGGCCAACGAAACACTTGTCAAAATACAAAGGCATCAGTGGCCTTCTGAGAATTGGTGGCAGGTAATGCTGGCCGTATTGCCCAGGTGATTTCAGTTTTTACCTCTTTTTGTTCATTTCAAAATCTATGTCAGCTACAGGTCAACAAGAAGCACAGGATAAGGCGCAGAATGCACAGGACAAAGCAATTAAGGAATGCACAGGATAGGTGGGAGCAGGTACAAAGCAATAAGGCTGAGATGGCAAACCTAAGAGCTCGGATTTCTGAGAACGCAGCCCGCCAACTCAAAAGTCAACATTTACTGCCAGAAAAGAACAGCTGTTTAATTTGTATTTATTTTAGCATTTACTTTTCGTCAATCACTCCTTAAGAGTTGGTAGAGAAGTTATCAACTATTAACTTCTCGTCTAAGATATTTTTGTATCCAATTTTTGTATAAATACCACCCTCTGCATTGTAAAAAGGGTTGGTCGGCTTATGTATTCCAGGAGAGACTCGCACTGGATACCTGTTATTTTCTATAATCAAAGACTACTAAAAAGATTGGATGAATGGATGTTTGTGCTGTGTTTAATGGTTTAAAGCCGTGAATATGGAATTCTTGCACTGCTATATGAAACAATAAGTGTTCCTTATCTCTGTCATTTCCATTTCATATATGCACAAATCACAGAAAGAAAGATTGGTTTAGAATTTGCATATCTGCACTCTATGCTCAGTTTCTGTGGTTTCTTAATGTTTTCCTCTTGATTTAGGCATGAATATGAATTCCTTTATGGCTCATGTTTAACCTATTTCACATATGAATGACTGTTAACTAGGAATTCTTAATTGCTCCTAGGCAGAGCTCATTCATCTTCCCTCTGCTAACCTGTTTGGGAGATTCTTTGTTGCCTCTCATTCCTTAGCTCTCTTTCCATCCTTTAGCTTGAAAAATTGTTTTTTATGCAGCTATCTTGCTCCATGTTAGTATTGTGACCAAGCAAATGCACCAGCAGTCTTACTCTTTGACCCCATGCCCAATGGTTTGAAACTTACCAGAATATGCCTTGCCTCTCTGCCTGAAAATATTCTCCTTCCAACCAAAATTAAAAACAAACCCCTGAACCCTATAGCTAGCCTAAAATAATTTCCAAACAAAGCTAAATCAGAAAGAGAGAGACCGCTCTGATTGCAGGTGGGCTAGAACCTGCAGTCCAAAGTTGGTTTGTGGTTACCTCGGCCATATCCTTTTCCGTAGCTTAAGGACAACCTGAGTGATAACACCTCAGAATCTCAGACCCCCACCAGACCTAGCCTTGATCAAATTCCCTGATGGATTTGATTCTAACATGGATTACCAGCTTAGGTAAAGAGATCCTCCAAGCTTAGAAGACATGCAGAGTATAGTTGTCAGTGTAGAGGCAAATCTGATTTCTAAACGAGCTCGATCTAGAGCTTAAAGGAGAACACCTTTCAAAGAAGAACCTTCTGCATTTGAACAAAAATTAGATGCAATTATTAAAGGAATGGATATACTAGGTGATAAAGTAGAAACAATTGAGAGGAAATCCTCTTGGGATGGACAACCAACTAGCACTGGAAGAAATCCAAACTTCAGGAAAAATCAGAATCCCAATACTGGAAAGGCTGGTCCTGACCAAAACATTAGACTTCCATTCCAGGAAAACTATGCTGAAGCTTCAACTTCTAGTGAGCAACAAAAGACTCTCAAATTAACTTAATGGGTCTAAATTGTGAACAACAATTATTTTTGACCCAGGATGATTAAGAAGCTCATACTTTTATTCAATTCAAAATCCAATCTGGGGAATCATTTGATTTTAGAGAGGGATATGATGTTGCTATCTACGAGGTCCACAAGCAATATAAGCTGAGAAGCAGAACGATATTTGTTCCTGAACCCAATAAGTAGAAAGATGACAAGTAACCTTAAAAAGCAAAAGCTAATAAACCCCCTATACAACTTCCTGCTAGAACAGACCTCAACCCAAAAGAACTAACAGTTGAGGGCATATCAAATAGCCAGCCTTCCACTACCTTTCCTCCCAAAGAAAATGCAAAGGAACCTCCTGAAATTGATTTTGAGGCGGATTCAACTCATAAAAACACTCCTGATAAAGAAAAAAGCGTTGAAAACATAGCAGAAAAAGAAAACCTTGCTGCCCGAAATTCAAAAATCCAAATTAAAAAACCTTTCAACCTTGAAACCGAAATAGGAAAATTAAAGATAGCCATTCCATTGTCCGAATTAGCTAAACATGATGTTTATAGAGAACAAATTAGTAGATCATTTCAAATTTCAGAAAGCAGAGATGCAATAAATGTCCTGGATGACCAGCCAGAATTAATTTTTGGCCCTGAAGTAAATGGGAAATCAGTGGATGGAGGAGTCTCTCTTTCTATGTAAGTCTGAATATTCATGACAAAGTACTTCACAATGCAATGTTTGATTCTGGAGCTTACCATAATCTAATGCCCAAATCGATGATGGAAAAGTTGGACCTAGATATCACCAGGCCATACAAAGACTTGTTTTCTTTTGATTCTAGCCAAGTCAGATTTTTAGGGTTAATCAAAGATTTGTGTGTATCACTAGTTCAATACCATGCCAAGGCAATCTTAACGGATGTAGTGTTAGCTGATATCCCACCAAAATATGGCATGTTATTATCCAGGCCTTAGGGTGCAAAGCTCCAGGGATCTTTACAGTTGGACGTGTCCTATGCCAACATCTCAGTCTTTGGTTAGCCAAAGAGATTGTATTGAGAAAATTTGATGAAATATGTGGTCAGCAGCCAAGAGAAACCCCATAATTTTCCCATCTACTCCATGCATTATGATATGGACTCTTTCATCCTGTTCAATGCTGATATTTGTTCTCCAATTGATGTCAAAGCTTTGGCTATGGAGCAAAAAAATTGCATAAATGAGGAATCTATTGCTCAAACTCTAGAAATTGCTGAAATAATTGATATAACAGAAACAAAATGGAAACCACATGAAACTCAAAATCCAAATCTGCCTACTAAGAAAATTTTTAACACTCCTGATGCTAGCTGTAATCAAGAAATCCTATGGTATTTAGAGTTTGATGGATCAGTCAATAAACTAGGAGCAGGGGTAGGGATTTGGATACATAACATGCAAAATGGTCATGCGGAAGGACATGCATATAGGCTGAATTTTAGATGCATAAATAACATGGCTGAATATGAAGCCCTTTTGCTAGGACTCAAATTGATCAAAAGTTTAGGGGCAGTTAGGATATCAATTTTGGGAGATTTTGATTTGGTTATTCAACAAATGAAAGGAAACTTCCTCACTAATGACATCAGGTTAAGATCTTATAGAGGAGCAGCAATCAAAATACTCAATACCTTTCTAGAATCACAGCTTGCCAAAATTCCAAGGAAACATAATTTGCATGCTCACAGTTTGGCAACATTCGCCAGCACTTGTAAACTGCCATTTGAGCCTAATCATCATTTTACAACTTAAATTAAACACAAGCCGACTGTACCAGAAAGTGTAAAAAATTGGTAGGTGTTTGACAATGACACCCAGATTAATAATTCCCTGACTTTAAAAGAATAATTTTCCAGCACAAACATAGACAAAGGTACTATTGGTGAAGTTAATCAAACAGACAAAATTGAAACTCATATTTTAGCTAAAACAACAACTCAAATACTACATCCAACAAACTTTACCAGCAAATAATTGCAAGAGCTTAAAGAAATAAACTTTGATGAAACTGTTGAAGGAGATTCTGAAGTTATTGATTTAAAGGATAATTTTTTACCCACGGGATTAACTCCTCTCGAAGACATTTTTTATTCTAATGATATCTCCAGGAAGCCCAAAATGCAGCCTTTAAACACAGAAATTGAGGACTATGACATAGGGACTCATCAAAATCCTAAAATGATAAAGTTGTCCAAAAATTTGCCTCCTCACCAAAAGCCAAAATATATTGAACTATTCAAATAATTTTAGGATGTTTTTGCATGAAGTTATGAAGATCTTAAATCCTATGGCACTTCTATCTTTCAACATACAATACCCCTTAAAGAAAATCAAAAGCCTTTCAAGAAAAAAATCAGAAGGGTTAATCCTATACTCCTCCCGCTAACTGAAAAAGAAGTAAAGAGAATGTATGAAGCTGGGATAATTGCACCCATTAGATTTTTAGAATGGGTCTCCATTCTAGTGCCCACTAGGAAGAAAACAGGTGAAATCAGACTGTGTGTTGATTTGAGAAATTTGAATAAAGTCTCTTTAAAAGATCACTACCCCTTACCGAAGATGGACCATATTTTACAAAGGGTAGTAGGTGCATCTAGAATTTCACTGCTAGATGGGTTTTCAGGCTTCAACCAGATCCTAGTTCACCCTGATGAACAAGATAAGACTACTTTTACAACACCTTGGGGAACTTTCAAGTATATAAAAATGCCATTCAGACTCAAGAATGCAGGGGCAACATTTCAATGAGCAATGGACATAGCCTTTGCTAAATAAATTCACGATTTCCTGGTCATATATCTAGATGACCTTACTGCATTTTCCAAATCAGATCAGCAGCATTTAGAACATTTAAGACAAGTGTTTTTAATTTGCAGAAAACATGGTATATCACTAAATCCAAAGAAATCATTATTTGGCCTAGAAGAGGGCAAACTGTTAGGTCACATAATCTCAAAAGATGGCATTAGAATAGATCCGGACCGAATACAAGCCATTCTGCAAGTTCCTCACCCTAGAAATATCAAAGAACTTCAAGCTTTCCTAGGGAAAACCAATTTCTTAAGGAGATTCATACCCAACTTGGCTGAATTAATAAGATTTCCGAATAATATTCTGAAGAAAGATTCCAAAGTCAAATGGACAATAGAAGCTAAACAAGCCTTTGAAGAAATCAAAATAGCTTTAACCAAAACACCAGTTCTCACAAGCCCGAAATTTAACAAGGACTTCATAATCTTCTCATTTTCATTTGAACATACTATTGTTGTTGTTTTACTACAAAAAGATGATCATGGGTGTGAAAGACCCATAGCCTTTTTTGGCAAAGCGCTTAGAGATGCACCACTTAAGTATCAAACCATGGAAAACAAGCTTATGCACTTGTAAAAGCCACTAAGGATTTTAGAGTTTATATCTTATTCTCGCACATAATAGATTATGTGCCAAGTACTGTGGTCAAGGATATTCTAACTCAAGAGGGAATTGAAGGCAAAAGAGGCAAGTGGATAGCTAACATTTTGGAATATGACATTGAAATTAAACCAACAAAGCTGATAAAAGGACAAGGATTAGCTAAACTTATGACTGAAACCAACTTTCAAGCCCTTGACATCAATGAACTGGATAATGAACAGGAGATGGCGACTCCACAGATCAATCAAGCCTTTTTACAATCACCTTGGTATGCTGATATAATTTATGTATTGCTCAACCTGCAGGCTCCTCCAGGGTTATCCAGAACTAAAAAGAGATTTCTGAAAATGAAAGCTTCAAAATTCTGTATTTTAGATAATGTTTTATTTTGGAAAAATCATGAAGGCATTTTGCTGAGTTGCTTAATAAAGGATGAAACTGACAAAGTGCTGAAAGAATTTCATGCAGGGGACTGTGGTGGACATTTGTACTGGAAATCAACTGCTGATAAAATCCTAAGGGCTGGATTTTATTGGCCCACCCTATTTGCTGATGTCAAAAAGTTTGTTACTACTTGCCATAAATGTCAAATCTTTGAAGGCAAGAGAAAGCTTTTACCTCTACCCCTCAGACCAATTTCCACAGAAAGACATTTTCAAAAGTGGGGATTAGACTTCATTGGGGAAATTCAACCTCCCTCTTTTGGCTAGCATAAATGGATTTTGACTGCGACAGACTACTTAGCCAAGTGGATAGAAACCATCCCTTGTAGACAAGCTAATGATGCAATGATCATGCAATTCCTAGAAACCAATATCATGTCCAGATTTGGTTGTTTTGAAAAGATTATAACTGACAATGCTGCTGCTTTTAAATCCAAAATAATGATCTATTTCTGTCACAAGTACCACATTACCCTAGGCCACTCCACAACCTATTACCCTCAAGGTAATGGTCTAGCTGAATCATCCAATAAAAGCCTGATCAATATCATTAAGAAAGTATTGGAGGAAAATAAGAAAAACTAGCATAAGAAGCTTATCAATGCACTTTGGGCAGACAGATTGACTACAAAGAGATCCACTTGAACAAGCCCCTGTGAATTGGTTTATGGCATGGAGGTTGTATTCCCTTCATATTTGGGAATCCTTGTGATAAAGTTGCTGCAAGAAGTGCAGGCAGAACCCGATGACATTCAGAGAAGAATAAATCAGACTATTCATTTACAACAGACTAGAGAAGAAGTGTATCAAAGATCTCAAGTTCTACAAGAAAAAAATAAGAAGATATTTGATAAGAGGACTAAGGCAGAGGATTTTTTCATTGGAGACAAAGTACTGAAATGGGATTCCAGAAGGGAAGATAAAGGAAAACATGGGAAGTTTGACTTCCTGTGGAAGGGACCTTTTATTATTCAGGCTTCACAAGGAAACAACACCTACCTTTTGAAGAGCTTGAATGGCACAGAAGCAGAAGATGGGCCAGTCAATGGTCGGATGCTGAAGCATTATTTTGATCCAATTTGATGAGATGTTAGGACCCTAACTTGTACATAAGAGTGCTTATTTTCTGTATTTTATTACAACAATGAAATAGGAAGGAATATGTTGCAAATTTTGAGAAAAAGTCCAGGAACTGTGCCACCTTTTTGCGTTACCTTTTTGCTGAAAACAAAAGCCAAAGAAGAAGATTTGGGAGCTGAAAATATGAGACAAACATTCAAATAAAGTATACAAAACAGAGCTGCAGTGGTTTGAATAAGCTCATGAGAATTATATATATGCTGCAGAGACACAATTTTGTTTGCTTACAGCAAAGGGGAAATTTCAGAATACAGCAAGACTTGAATATAAGGCCGTCTAACCTGTTGTTCTTGACTTTTCACTAGGAAAATCCATCCCCAAGTGGAGCCAATGTTATGCTCCTATACCAATAGGTGTCATATTTCATGATTGAATGGTAAAATCCCAAATATGTTCATCATTTCCATGTTGGAAAGGCTCCATATTTTGAAAAAATAAAAAAATGAAAAGAGGGTATGCCCTAAAAGAAAGATCAAAGGGCAAAAAGAATGAATTGGTCAAAAAGAAAAGAAATGAACCCCAAATGAAGAAGACCAGGAAAGTGTGCTAGTCCAAAATGCCACTACTATTCCATTTTTGCAAAGAATCTCATTGTGTGCAATCAGTGGACTTTTGTCACAATTGATGGATGGCCAAACAGCTTAATCTTGGCCAGTTCATGTTTTAAATTTCTTGTTTTAGAGATAGAGAGCAAAAATATGTCTAAACAGTTCAAGCTTGGTAGATAAGTAGTTAGGTAGAGAAGAAAAGGTGCTCAACAGCTAAATCTGAGCCCCTGGAAGAAATAAGGGCAGACTTAGATAGGATGGCAGTTAAAAGAAAAGAAGAGAGTAAGGGTTTGCTAGTTTAAATGCACCCAAGGAAAAAGGAAGAAAAAATGTTAGGTATAATAGGCTGGGTAGGTAGTTTTGGTGTTGCAGAAGCAGGCTTATGAGTAATTTTGTCTTTCAAAGGTGATTCATCTCATGGATATCATAAGTATCATGGCAAGGTGTGGCTACAAATCAGGTGATGCATGTCTAACTTCCCTCCATACTTCTCCCAAAATCACTCACTAACCTCCCCACAAGGATGTTGGGATCTGCTCAATACTCCTAGTTCACTTCATTTCATGAAAAAGACTAAGTGAAACTCTGTTTTTACTTAGGATAAAAGAAGCCACATTTCTTGTGTAAAATCCTTACTTTCCCTATAGCCTAAGATCATCACTTAGCGCTTCCCATTTCATGAATCACATTAATTACATTTTAACTTTATTATTTAACTCCCTATAGCTATTTCCCCTTTCCCGTATGTTATTAATATATAAAAACCCCAAAATGTTTAATATATCTCGCCCCGGTTTAGCTATAAACCATATTATTTTGGGAATTAAAGGTTTAACAAAAACCTTTTAATAACCCATTACAGTGCCATTTAAAAAGTTTTATCAACATCCAGTTGATTAAATAATTTAACCCAAGGCCCCCAAACCAATCATACCCGCCCACAGCAAAAAATATTATTTAATTGCGTCGGGCCCACGCTGTTTCAACCCCTCGCCATAGCCCTCCACCAACTCCTTTCACTGCCAACCGTTGGATCTGGGCCTTCCCATCCAACGGCCCATAGCAATATCGCGGCGCCCTTTCACACCAAACTTTAGCTCACGGGGGATGGTGGTATTCCCGCCGTACCAAGGGACACATGGTGCCATCCCACGGTGCTTGTTGCCCTCCCGTCCGATACCACCTTGGCCGATAAGCGGTGCGGGCCCAAAACTGCTTACCGCCCCTGCTGCCTCCTCGCTGACGTCATCGCCACCTCATCCATGATGTCATCACCATGTCACCACCACGTCACCCCGCTACACGACAAAACACCACGTCATGCTGACGTCATACAAAAAAGGGTGCCAAAAGCCCACCAAACCAGTTTTTGTCAAAAACCCGTGAAAGTGTCATTTTCATTCATTTCTATTGGTTGCTTTCATGAGACCGGTGCATGTGAATTTCATCAAAGCTACTACTAGAGTTCCAATCCACCACTCTGGCCAGCCTAATCCGGCATCCCACTCTGCAAATTCGTCATCCAAACCTGCAAATTACTCTCGTATGTGTCCAGAAACACAAGTATTTACCTGTTTCACCTCCCAAAACTGTGTTTTTTTTTAGCTTTCCTCTGCAAAATTGTCCAAAGAAGCCAAATTCTAGTTGAATTCACCATAATTCCTTCAAATAAGCACACTAGAACCACTGCTCTTTACCGATTTTTGACAAAAACCCTGCAAATTTCGTTCTTTTCTGTAAATTTCATCCAGTGAGCTAAATTCAAATCGACTTTGGTCTGCAATCCCCGGAGAAAAGCCCCAGAACTGTTGTTTTGGTTTTTTTGCTACAAAATCCCCACCCCCAGTTCAAAAGCACAAAAAACCAAAAATGGAGGCTCTGGTGGCCCTGAACATTGCTCCCCTTAATGCGCCTCACAAAGAGTTAGAGTGGCTGCCCTTGGCTGATACGGATTTTCAAATACAAGACTTAACTGGTTACAAAAACCACCTCCAAGCATTCTGTGAAATTAGGAATAGTAACCTAAGTAAAACTGATCTTTATGGGATATGGGAATCCAATCTGCCCAGGTACTACCTCCCCTCAGTAAATGTATTCCCAGATGTTATCCACCTATGCTGTGCCAATTATGAACCTATCAAAAGAGTAGTTATGACTCCATCTGGAACCGTCCTCTTTCATATAACGCCTGATTCCATAAATAAAATGCTACACTTCAAACCTGCTCAGCCCGTGGCTCGTCTTTCTATGGGATTCTTGCTTGAGCAGGGCTCTAAACTGACCAATGCGGAGATAACCAGTGTTGTTAAAACATTTGTGAGACCAGATTGCCAGCCCAAAGAGCCACCTCCATTTCACCATGTCTGGTTCAATGAAGCTGGAAGATGCATTATTGATATGATATCCTATGTCCTCGGATTTAAGACAAGTGAATATGTTGATGAGACCATCTTAGCTTTGTTGTCCATGTTTACTCCAGGATAGCCTCCTACTGTCAAATATGATTATGCTACTTTCATTGCCAACAAGATCCATGACCAACTCTTGAATCTAGACAGAGAAGGAGTCTTCAAGTATACCTCTTATATATATCATCTGTTCTTGTACTATCAAATAGACAGTTTTCAGTTTCCCATCGGAAAATTGGATTCTAAAGGAGAAAGGAAGTCTGTAACTTTTGGACCTCAGTCTTCCATGAAGTCCATAACTCTCCTTACACTCACTGTGAGTTCATTGATTTGTTTATACATCCAGTCTCCTCTCTACTGATGAGAACTCCTCCTCCTAGACTCTTTGGTGATATGCAAAAAAATTTACAGCTCTCCAAAAGCTACAAAATAGGTGACTGGTACTTCTACCAGAATCACGCTAAAATCAGAATATATGGCTCTGAGTTGTGCCCTTATAAGCTACCCAAATATGTGCCTATGAGACTATTTGCTCTAGAATATTTTAGGCAATTTATCAATTCAGAGTTGACTCACTTCTACGGTGCAAAGAAAAAAGCTCAGCTGAAATTAAGAAACCAGTTAGGCCCTTTTATCATTAAAAAAAAGGAACCATGGCAAGATGCTGACAAGATATTGGGTGAACAACTCAAATTAAAGAGGAGCTTTTGGTGGGTACCCTATAACCTAAACGACTTTATCACTGAAATAAAACTAAAAAATAGGCTATTAGCCTATAAACATTGTAGGATCCCTGAAATTGAGCAATTTTCTAATCAGGATGAGTGGGTAGAGGGCACATTAACTGAAGAACTCACTGAGGAAGAAAAGATGGAACAAGCTATGAAAATTATTTAAAAGACCCTTGACCTGGACTCTTTTGGACAGGTGTCTTCCAAATTTTCTCAGCAAACCAGAGTGGGTACATCATCTACTGGAACTTCACAGCAACCTCCCCAAGAAAGCACTACACTAGCTATAAGGACATCTAAGGGAAAAGAAGTGCTGGACACAGAGCAACACATAATGACAGATCAGCCAGCAGCATCCAAGGAATAGGGCCAAGGGAAAATTCCTCCTGTCCAGACCAAAGCACTAGGGATACCAGCATTACAAACTCCTCTAAATGAGGAAAGGGGCAAGAAAAGGGACAGAGAAGAGACCACACCTATAAGTGGACCAACAGAGCAACCAGGGGAAAAAAGGCAAAGAATAAACCCTCTACCTGAAGAGGAAATTATTGAGGAAACCATAGAAAGTCCAAGAGGTGAGAGGGAAGCAAGCCCACAGACATCCCCAGTGGTAGGAGCATCCACCAACTCTCATAGGTAGGACCTAGAAAGGTAGCATAGTGTGGAAGTTTCATCCACCAAGCCATCAAGCAAGCAGGCCTCAGATGTCAAAAGAACATTCACAGATATTAAGGCTAAAAATGATCCATTGAGGCTGCAACTTTATGACCAATTTCTCAAGATGACCCCCACCAACTAGCAAAGGTTAATGTCTGCATATGACATTAAAGAACGAAAAATGATCTTGAGCCACTTTAGGCCTAAAGTGCAGCAGCCACAGTCAGCAGCTGACTACAATATAACAAATCTAGAGGTCCTTGCCAAAGACATTCATCCTATGTATCAGATTGAGCTGCATAAGCAAACTGGGGAGATGGTCTACTCTACATTGGAAGATAAGGCAATGTTAGCTCACAAATTGCAAAACTCATTGAACAACACATCTGCCCAACTAGATTTGGAGAAGGCATCTTCTTTAGCCAAAGAAAACAGAATAAAGTCCTTGAAAGAGATTATCATTGAGTTGGGACATGATCCTAAGGATGCTAAAGGAATAAAAGCATTGATGAAAAAGAAGGAAGAGGACATAGCTTCCCTCAGGAAATAGTTGAAGCTGCCTACTACCATGCATCCACAAACTACAGAGGTTGTGCAGAAAAAAGCAGAGGAGGACATGATGGACTTGCTGATGAGAATGAATCAAAGATTAAGCAAGATAGAGCAGGCCTTGGAGAAAGCACTACAAGATAAGCAGGGAGAGTCGACCTCCCAGCCATCTCAAATAGCTCCAACAGTCACAACTGCTCCTCCCACAGTTACAACAACAGTGCCTCCCACTGGCCCAACATCAGCAGCAGGTACTTCAGCAACAACAACAGCAGTAGGCAATAGCACTACCATGACCACTGAGGAGTTAATAAAAGCTATGGAGGAATTAAAACTCCAAGTATCAGAATTAAAAGAGGCCAAAGAGAAATTGGCAAAATTAGAAGTGAGTTATGACAAATCTAAAATGATTGTGGCAGAAAAGACAAGAGAGGTGAAGGCATTAGAGAACACAGTAAAAACATTGGAAAAAGACCTCTCTTTAGATAAGCCTCTGGGAGAAATCAAAGCCATTTTTTGGGCTAACATCAGTGAATCCATTAGTAATGTGTGGAGATCTATTCAAATTATATATGAGCAGATTGACTTGATAGCAGCAGCCCAGGTGGAAATTCAAAAGGCCAGAAATTTATTGGGACATATGCTCGAATAGGCCAATAAATTAATACATTTTTTGAACACTAAGACCAGTGAAGAACTAGCAACACTGGACATTAGAGACAGGACATGCACCATTCTAACAATCAAAATAGTTCTGACCATGAGAACCCTGATGCAGAATTTGGAGAGGAAAAGCCAGGACATGCAAGTGGAGATAGACTCTTTTATAGAGAGATTTTCAGTTTTACATGAAAGGGGCTTGCCAAGTCTGGTGGGAAGAAATGAACACCTATTGAGACAAGCTGAGTACACGTACAGGTTGAATCAGCATGCTGCTGATCAAGTAAATGCATCATCAAGTACTTCAGCAAAGAAAGCCCTTCCATCTGGCCAAACTCTCTACAACAACTTAGAAAATCTTTTCTATATCGAGCATGAAGTGAAACATCTCTTTACAGTCCAGCCTAACTTCTACAGGTACACAGACGCCTATGATACTTTCAGAAAGCTGCAAAGACATCAGTTACCAGAGGAGCAGTGGTGGCAAAGCATGTTGGAAATCCTATAGGCACATTTCAACTTTTGTTTTACCTAGGATACAACAGATACCATAAAGCGGAGGGAGGAAACAGATAAGAGTCATGCAGGGCAGCAATTTATCAAATCAAAAAAAGATATGCCTGAGAAAGCTGAGCCAACAGTGCGGAATATCAGTGGAAACAACCACTAGCTGACTCACTGAGCTTACAGTCAACGCATCTCACCAACTAAGCAGCTAGCACAACAACATTTACTTCTTCATTTATTTCCCCCTGTTTCCAAGATCATTTATTTCTCCTTTTGAGTAGGTAGAAGAAGTTATTACTAGATATTATCTCTTTGAGATATTTTGTAAACATTTCTGTATAAATACTTCCCCAAGCGAAGTATTCGGGGTTGGTGATACATTTCTGGAACTGTGCTGTAACTCTGAAAATCTTATGAATATAAAATCTGTTGGAATACATTGTTGTTGAACTCTCTGGATGTGGAATTGATAGCAGAGGACTATGTTACAGAATTCATGAATCATTTTGTGGATCAATAAGTCTCTCTTACTTGTGTTTTCAATTTCTGTGTTTACTATATCATATATGTTTCATGATCTGAATAATAGGGAAAAAGAATAACTTAGAATTTGTTTGTGAGCACTCTGAGTTCAATCTATGTTATTCTTAATGTTTTCCTTAGAATTAGCATAAGCAAGAATTCTTAATTGCTCATGTTTCCCTTGGTTCTTACATCTTGAATATTAGCTAGGGAATTCTTAACTGCTCCCTGGCAATAAACGTCCACTTTCCCTCTGTCAACATGATGAAGGATTCATAATTTCCCTTCACCCATTGACTCCATCCCACCTGATGCCAACTTATAAATTGTTCCATGATTGATTACCTTGCTCTGTAGTACCACCCTATGTCAAAGAAACCATATCCAAGAGTTCATCCTCATGGAATCCATGAGCCCAATGGACTGAAATTCTTAGATTTACACCCCTGTTCTTTAGAATATCACCATCCAAAAATCAAACAAACCCTTGTACTTCATAACTAGCCTAATATACCTCAAAACAAAGCTAAATCATAAAGAGAGAGCCCTCTCTGGATGTAAATTGGCTAGAACCTGCATTTAAAAGATTGGTCTGTGGTTACCTCAGCCGTATTCCCTTTTCTTACAACTTTTGGGGAACAACCTGAGTGATAACATCATTGACGACTCCACTAGGGGCCTGAATGATTGTTTGTTACTGCTGTCTATTTTCTAAAGCTACAGATGGAGCCTAAAGTTAGCTAGGTAGCCTTTGAAACTATTTTTGCTATGCAATTGTAGGAGTAAATAAAAGCTGCTTTAGTGTATCTCCAGTCTAGTTTTAGGCCTTGAACAACTGCCTCATAGACTTGATCAGTTTCATTTTTTCAGTAGATCTTTAGAAAAATTCAAGACTCTCATAGTTTAAAACTTCCTAGAAACATATTGTTAAAAGTTGTATTCTTCAAAATATTTCCAGAAAAAACCAAAAATATAGTCAGAAGCTAGCTCCAAAGAAGAAGATCCGTTATACCAGATTAGATCTGGATCCAAATCCTCCACATATATTTGAAAATCCTAATTTGATCCCTAAAAACCTTAGAAGCCGAGGTAATCAAGAAAATTCTGCTGATTTACACCTTGACACATCTCAGCAGAACCCTATCAAAACTGAGCTTACTGCTGGAAAATCACAAGTCCTTTATGCCATTACTGCTGCTTCTCCAAGTTCACCATCAGCAGTTCAAAACATCTTTTCCATTCCCCCATACACAGCATATATTTCCACTGTTATCACTGTTCTTCCAGCTATTACACTTTTCTCTGTAAATATGGCAAACCGATATGCTCCCCTGCAGTTACCTGCAAATCCAGGGGATATGCCTCAAGATTATCAAAGCAAAGTTACCTATTTTGATGGTACTGGAACCTATACAGCTCAACAACATACTAAGAAAATGATGGACTATTTTGAAAACTATGAGATTGATGCTGATGATGTAAGAATGAAAGTCTTTGTTCAAAGTTTGACGGGTGATGTAAGGACTTGGTTTAGGGCACTCCCTGTAAACACTATTTCTGATCCAGAAGCCCTTTATCAAACTTTCTTGAACAGATGGGAAAAGAAGAAGGACCCTTTACACATCCTATCAGAATATGAAAGCTTGAAAATAGGCCTACAAGAAACTGTTCAAGATTACTGTGCTAGATTTAATAATGTATACAATGCTATCCCTCAGAATCTCAGACCCCCACCAGACCTGGCCTTGATCAAATTCCCTGATGGATTTGATTCTGACATGGCTTACTAGCTTAGGGAAAGAGCTCCTCCAATCTTAGAAGACATGCAGAGTATAGCTGTCAGTGTAGAGGCAAATCTGATTTCTAAACGAGCTCGAGCTAGAGCTGAAAGTAAAACACCTTTCAAAGAAGAACCTTCTGCATTTGAACAAAAAATAGATGCAATTATTAAAGGAATGGATAGACTGGGTGATAGAGTAGAAACAATTGAGAGGAAATCCTCTTGGGATGGTCAACCAACTAGCACTGGAAGAAATCCAAACTTTAGGAAAAATCAGAATCCCAATACTGGAAAGGTTGGTCCTGACCAAAACATTAGACCTCCATTCCAGGAAAACTATGCTGAAGCTTCAACTTCTAGTGAGCCAACAGAAGACTCTCAAATTAACTTAATGGGTCTGAATAGTGAACAATAAATATTTTTGACCTAGGATGACCAAGAAGCTCATACTTTTAATCGATTCCAAACCCAATCTAGGGAATCATTCAATTTTAGGGAGCGATATGATGCTGCTATCTACGAGGTCCACAAGAAATATAAGGTGAGAAGCAAAACGATAGATGTTCCTGAACCCAAGAAGCAGAAAGATGACAAGCAACCTAAAAAAGCAAAAGTTAATAAACCCCCTATACAACTTCCTGCTAGAACAGACCTCAACCCAAAAGAACCAACAGTTGAGGGCATATCAAACAATGAGCCTTCCACTTCCTTTCCTCCCAAAGAAAATGCAAATGAACCTCCTGAAATTGATTTTGAGGCGGATTCAACTCATAACAGCACTCCTGATAAAGAAAAAAGCATTGAAAACATAGCCGAAAAAGAAAACCTTGCTGCCCGAAATTCAAAAATCCAAATTGAAAAACCTTTCAACCTTGAAACCGAAATAGGAAAATTAAAGATAGCCATTCCATTGTCCGAATTAGCTAAACATGATGTCTATAGAGAACAAATCAGAAGATCACTTCAAATTTTAGAAAGCGGAGATGCAGTAAATGTCCTGGATGACCAGCCAGAATTAATTTTTGGCCTTGAAGTAAATGGAAAATCAGTGGATGGAGGAGTCTCTCCTTTCTATGTAAGTCTGAATATTCATGACAAAGTACTTCACAATGCAATGTTTGATTCTGGAGCTTCCCATAATCTAATGCCCAAATCGGTGATGGAAAAGTTGGACCTAGATATCACCAGGCCATACAAAGACTTGTTTTCTTTTGATTCTAGCCAAGTTAGATGTTTAGGGTTAATCAAAGATTTGTGTGTATCAATAGTTCAATACCCTGCCAAGACAATCTTAATGGATGTAGTGGTAGCTGATATCCCACCAAAATATGGCATGTTATTATCCAGGTCTTGGGGTGAAAAGCTCCAAGGATCTTTATAGTTGGACATGTCCTATGCCACCATCTCAGTCTTTGGTCAGCCAAAGAGATTGTACCGAGAAACTTTGATGAAATATGTGGTCAGTAGCAAGGAGAAACCCCAGAATTTTCCAATCTACTCCATGCATTTTGATATGGTCTCTTTCATCCTGTTCAATGCTGATATTTATTCTCCAACTAATGTCAAAGCTTTAGCTCTGGAGCAAAAAATTTGCATAAATGAGGAATCTATTGCTCAAACTCTAGAAATTGTTGAAATAATTGATATAATAGACACACAAGGGAAACCACATGAAACTCAAAATCCAAATCTTCCTACTAAGCAAAATTTTAACACTCCTTATACTAGTTGTAATCAAGAAATCCTATGGTATTTAGAGTTTGATGGATTAGTCAATAAACTAGGAGCAGGGGCATGAATTTGGATACATAACATGCAAAATGGTCATGTGGAAGGACATGCATATAGGCTGAGTTTCAGATGCACAAATAACATGGCTGAATATGAAGCCCTTTTGCTAGGACTCAAATTGATCAAAAGTTTAGGGGCAGTTAGGATATCAATTTTGGGATATTCTGATTTGGTTATTAAAAAAATGAAATGAAACTTCCTCACTAATGACATTAGGTTAAGATCTTATAGAGGAGCAGCAATCGAAATACTCAATACCTTTCTAGAATCACAGCTTGCCAGACTTCCAAGGAAACATAATTTGCATGCTCACAGTTTGGCAACATTCGCCAGCACTTGTACACTGCCATTTGAGCCTAATCATCATTTTACAGCTGAAATTAAACACAGGCCGAATGTACCAGACAATGTAAAAAATTGGCAGGTGTTTGACAATGACACCCAGATTAATAATTTCCTGACTTTAAAAGAAGAATTTTCCAGCACAAACATAGACACAGGTATTGTTGGTGAAGTTGATCAAATAGACAAAATTGAAACTCATATTTTAGCTGAAACAGAAACTCAAATACTACATCCAACAAACTTTACTACCAAAGAATTGCAAGAGCTTAAAGAAATAAACTTTGATGAAACTGTTGAAGGAGAGTCTGAAGTTATTGATTTAAAGGATAATTTTTTGCCCACAGGAATAACTTCTCTGGAAGACATTTTTGATTCTAATGATATCTCAAGGAAGCCCAAAATGCAGCCTTTAAACGCAGAAATTGAGGACTGTAACATAGGGACTCATCAAAATCCTAAAATGATAAAGTTGTCCAAAACTTTGCCTCCTGACCAAAAGATGAAATATATTGAATTGTTCAAAGAATTTCAGGATGTTTTTGCATGGAGTTATGAATATCTTAAACCCTATGACACTTCTATCATTCAACATACAATACCCCTTAAAGAAAATCAAAAGCCTTTCAAGAAAAACCTCAGAAGGGTCAATCCTGTACTCCTTCCTCTAATTGAAAAAGAAGTCAAAAGAATGTATGAAGCTGGGATAATTGCACCCATTAGATTTTTAGAATGGGTCTCCAATCTAGTGCCCACTAGGAAGAAAACAGGTGAAATCAGACTGTGTGTTGATTTGAGAAATCTGAATAAAGTCTCTTTAAAAGATCACTACCCCTTACCCAAGATGGACCATATTTTACAAAGGGTAGTAGGTGCATCTGTAATTTCACTGCTAGATGGGTTTTCATGCTTCAACCAAATCCTAGTTCACCCTGATGACCAAGATAAGACTGCTTTTACAACACCTTGGGGAACTTTCAAGTATGTAAAAATGTCATTCGGACTCAAGAATGCAGGGGAAACATTTTAACAAGCAATGGACATAGCCTTTGCTAAAGAAATTCATGATTTCCTGGTCATATATCTAGATGAACTTACTGCATTTTCCAAATCATATTAGCAACATTTAGAACATTTAAGACAAGTGTTTTTAATCTGCAGAAAATATGGTATATCACTAAATCCAAAGAAATCATTATTTGGCCTAGAAGAGGGCAAACTGTTAGGTCACATAGTCTCAAAAGATGGCATTAGAATAGATCCAGACTGAATACAAGCCGTTCTGCAAGTTCCTCACCCTAGAATTATCAAAGAACTTCAAGCTTTCCTAGGGAAAATCATTTTCTTAAGGAGATTCATACCCAACTTGGCTGAATTGCTGAATAATATGCTGAAGAAAGATTCCAAAGTCAAATGGACAATAGAAGTTAGACAAGCCTTTGAAGAAATCAAGATAGCTTTAACCAAACACCAGTCCTCACAAGCCCGAAATTTAACAAAGACTTCATAATCTTCTCATTTGCATCTGAACATACTATTGTTGTTGTTTTACTACAAAAAGATGATCATGGGTGTGAAAAACCCATAGCCTTTTTCAGCAAAGCGCTTAGAGATGCACCACTTAAGTATCAAATCATGGAAAAACAGGCTTATGCACTTGTAAAAGCCATTAAGGATTTCAGAGTTGATATCTTATTCTCGCACGTAATAGCTTATGTGCCAAGTACTGTGGTCAAGGATATTTTAACTCAAGAGGGAATTGAAGGCAAAAGAGGCAAGTGGATAGCTAACATTTTGGAATATGACATTGAAATTAAACCAAGAAAGCTGATAAAAGGATAAGGATTAGCTAAACTTATGATTGAAACCAACTTTCAAGCCCTTGACATCAATGAACTAGATAATGAACAGGAGATGGCGACTCCACAGATCAATCAAGCCTTTTTACAATCACCTTGGTATGCTGATATAATTTATGTATTGCTCAACCTGTAGGCTCCTCTAGGGTTATCCAAAACTAAAAAGAGATTTCTGAAAGTGAAAGCTTCAAAATTATGTATTTTAGATAATGTTTTATTTTGGAAAAATCATGAAGGAATTTCGCTGAGTTGCTTAATAAAGGATGAAACTGACAAGGTGCTGAAAGAATTTCATGCAGGGGACTGTGGTGGACATTTGTACTGGAAATCAACTGCTGATAAAATCCTAAGGGCTGGATTTTATTGGCCCACCCTATTTTCTGATGTCAACAAGTTTGTTACTACTTGCCATAAATGTCAAATCTTTGAAGGCAAGAGAGAGCTTTTACCTCTACCCCTCAGACCAATTTCCACAGAAAAACCTTTTCAACAGTGGGGATTATACTTCATTGGGGAAATTCACCCTCCCTCTTCTAGCCAACATAAATGGATTTTGACTGCAACAGACTACTTCACCAAGTGGATAGAAGCCATCCCTTGTAGACAAGCTAATGATGCAATGATCATGCAATTCCTACAAACCAATATCGTGTCCACATTTGGCTGTCCTGAAAACATTATAACGGACAATGCTGCTGCTTTTAAATCCAAGAGAATGATCTATTTCTATCACAAGTACCACATTACCCTAGGCCAATCCACAGCCTATTACCCTGAAGGTAATGGTCTAGCTGAATCATCCAATAAAATCATGATCAATATCATTAAGAAAGTATTGGAGGAAAACAAGAAAAACTGGCATAAGAAGCTTATCAATACACTTTGGGCAGACATATTGTCTACAAAGAGATGCATTTGAACAAGCCCCTATGAATTGGTTTATGGCATGGAGGCTATATTCCCTTCATCTTTGGGAATCCCTGTGATAAAGTTGCTGCAAGAGGTGCAGGAAGAACCCAGAGACATTCATAGAAGAATAAATCAGACTATTCATTTACAGCAGACTAGAGAAGAAGTGTATCAAAGATCTCAAGTTCTACAAGAAAATCTTAAGAAGATATTTGATAAGAGGACTAAGGCAGAGGATTTTTTTATTAGAGACAAAGTACTGAAATGGGATTCTAGAAGTGAAGATAGAGGAAAACATGGGAAGTTTGACTTCCTGTGGAAGGGACCTTTTATTATTCAGGCTTCACAAGGAAACAACACCTACTTTTTGAAGAGCTTGAATGGCACAGAAGCAGAAGATGGGCCAGTCAATGGTCAGATGCTGAAGCATTATTTTGATCCAGTTTTTTGAGATGTCAGGACTCTAACTTGTACATAAGAGTGTTTATTTTCTGCAGTTTATTACAACGATGAAATAGGAAGGAATATGTAGCAAATTTTGAGAAAAAATCCAGGAACTGTGCCACCTTTTTGTGTTACCTTTTTGCTGCAAACAAAAGCCAAAGAAGAAGGTTTGGGAGCTAAAAATATGAGAACAAACATTCAAATAAAGTATCCAAAACAGAGCTACAATCGTTTGAATAAGCTCATGAGAAGTATATATATGTTGCAGAGACACAGTTTTGTTTGCTTATAGCAAAGGGGAAATTTCAGAATACATCAAGAATTGAATATAAGGCCATCTGACCTATTGTTCTTGACTTTTCACTAGGAAAAGCCATCCCCAAGTGGAGCCAGTGTTATGTTCCTATACCAATAGGTGTCATATTTCATGATTGATTGGTAAAATCCCAAATATGTTCATCCTTTCCATGCTGCAAAGGTTCCATATTTTGAAAAAATAAAAAAAATAAAAAAATGAAAAGAGGGTATGCCCTAAAAGAAAGATCAAAGGGAAAAAAGAATTAATTGGTCAAAAAGAAAAGAAATGAACCCCAAATGAGGAATACCAGGAAAGTGTGCTAGTCCAAAATGCCACTACTATTACATTTTTGCAAAGAATCTCATTGTGTGCAATCAGTGGACTTTTGTTACAATTGGTGGATGGCCAAACAGCTTAATCTTGGCCAGTTCATGTTTTAAATTTTTTTGTTTTAGAGATAGAGAGAAAAAATCTGTCTAAACAGTTTAATCTTGGTAGATAAGTAGTTAGGTAGAGAAGCAAATGTGCTCAACAGCTAAATCTTGTTGGAAATAATACTAAGAGGGGGGTGGTGAATCAGTATTACCAAATTCTTTTCACTATGCCTTCCAGATTTATACTTTAATTAATTTGTATGTCAGTGCCATAAAAATGAACAAGAACAAGAAAAGCACACCAAAGAACACCAGATATAAGGTGGAAACCCAATGTGGGTGAAAAACCACCTGCTGCAATATGTCTCTATCTTCTTTCAATTAGAAACTTCTTTTACAAGGATTTTGTACTAGCGCAGTCCTTTACTAGTACGCAGGCTGCATCCTGCAGAGAGCTACAACTCTCTCTCATTTTCTAGTCTCTCCTGGAAGGGAGCTACAACCCCCTTTGCTCTTTTACTTCTTTAAGGACCACGTTTCATTAATTTTCAGACTGGATCCAAGAAGATTAAATAATCATCAAGTACATGCAAATCACCCAATCTCCTTATACAATCAACCAATGAATCACCCAACTCCTCAGAATGTTGTAAACAGAAAAGTAATGCCAGAAATCTAAACCCAGAACTCTGCAGCAATAGATAAAACACAGCCAACAAATGTTTCAAGACAGGTCCGCAACTTCATCGATATAAACCCGCGGATATCCGCAGTCTTTCTGTGCCTGAACTGCGCAGATCCGCACTGTATCGTTCTGCTGCTCTTCGTACCACCGCACCTTCTCCTTCTGCTGAACTATGTACCTCAACTCAGATACGCACTGAACTGTCTGTCTGACCGCGTACCTCCACACTGTTCCTTCTGTGCCTCTGCATTTCTTCGCACTTTGCTTTCTTCAGCGCTGTGTACCTCGCACTGCGCCTTCTGTTGCACTGCATACCCCCGCACTGCATCTTCTCCTACACTGCGTACCCCCACACCTACGCAGTGGATCGCCTGCAAACCTCTAATTAGGGCCAAATTAACAGTCCTCCAATGTGCCACAGTCGGTCAGATCCACAGATCTGATCATGCGCCCGAGAGATCGCGACTTATCAATAGATTCACCTTAAGTTTTCTCCTTGATTTAGATCTACCTTTGTAAAACCAAACACCCAAAATTTTAGATCTTAAGATATTCAAATTTTACAAGTGATTCGTCAAGTGATCTCTTTCCCCTTTTTATAGTCAATCCCTTATTCACACCATGGGACAAAACCATCAAATACCAATACAAGGGATCCAAACCAGGGTTCAACAATTTAGATCATATACCACGGGCCAAAACCATAGGATCATGAATCGACAGGCTAAACACCAAGAGCCAAACATAAGAAACCCCACGTGAGCCCGCTTCTCTGCATTGGAGTGAGTGAACTGGGACCGCACCTTATGAACGGAGAACCTGTGGGTAAGTTCGCACTTCCTGAACGGAGAAGCTGCGGGTCCGCACCTTTTGAACGATGCACCAGCGAAACTCTTATTTTCCATTATTTTGAGAGCCAGAACAGAGTTTTTCCACTTGAGTGAGTTGCCATCAAGTACAACACTTGTATCATAGAGCCAAACCAGAATCATAATGCCAACAATCTCCCCCTTTGGACTTGATGGCAACCTCAAGATCCTCAGAGATCCTCAGCGTCATTCTCCCCCTTTGACATCAAGGGCAAAGGGTTATGCTCCCCCTGAGAACATGCTCCCCCTGACTATAAACCAGATCTGTAAAAGGAAAGAAATTTCTTCAAGAAGAACTATAATCCACCATAATTGACCATGAAAGAGATAGAGACATATTGTAGTACTATTTAGATCAGCACCCATGATCTCCTTCTGTACTTCCTCCAATATCTTCTACCATAACGCCAACAATGCATTATATGCTCCCCTTGAACCTGTGCCATTCGATCTTCAACCAATCCACAACCCAGCAAATGTACGATTATACCCCATATGAAACTTGCGTACAACCAACAATCTCTGAAACATATGAGATTCAACAACAAGATGATGCATCAACAACCCTAGCTTTTGCCTGAGGTATTCAAAGGTCTCCCTGGGCAATGGTTTGGTGAGTATATCAACAACTTGTTCCTTAGAAGGAACATACTCCAACTTGACCTTTTGTTCAAGCACTTGTTCCTTGAGAAAGTGATACTTGATCGGTATATGCTTGGTCTTTGAGTGCATGACTGGGTTCTTTGAAATGCTGATTGCACTTGTATTATCACATAAGATGGAGATAGGTGGAGTACAAGTGATTTGAAAATCCTGCAAGGTCTGCATCATCCAAAGGAGTTGAGTTCAACAAGATGCAGCAGCCACATATTCCGCTTCAGCTGTAGATAAAGAAATCAAACTCTGTTTCTTGCTGAACCAAGATACTAATCTGGAACCCATAAAGAATGCACCACCACTTGTGCTCTTCCTGTCATCCATGCTTCTGACCCAATCTGCATCTGTATAAGCATGAAGTGTGAGATCTGTATCTCTAAGATACCATAAGCCATAGTTTTGAGTTCCTTGAAGGTACATGAAAATTCTCTTCACTGCCCGAAGATGAGTTTCCTTTGGATTTTCCTGAAATCTTCCAACTATTCCCACTGCATGCATGATGTCTAGTCGGGTACCTATTAAATAAAGTAGACTTCCAATCATAGATCTGTAGGTTGGTTGGTGCACTGCTGTTGATTCATCATTTGCACTGAGGCTACATCCTGTGACCATGGGGGTACATACTCGTTTTGCATCTTCCATGCCATATTTCTTCAAAATCTGCTTGAGATACTTGGTTTGAGACAAAAAGATCCCGCCTTCATTTTGTTGGATTTGCAATCCAAGAAAATATACCAGTTCTCCAAGCAAAGACATTTCGAATTCTTTCTGCATCACCAAGGCAAAGCTTTGACTCATAGCTTCCTCATTGCTGCCAAAGATAATGTCATCTACATACACAACAAGTATTAGTAATTTGTCATTTTCAATTTTCATGTAAAGATTGCTATCTGCTGATCCCTTTGAAAAACCTTGTTGATGAAGATATTTGTCTAAACGGTAGTACCAAGCCCTTGGAGCCTATTTAAGACCATAGAGAGCCTTCTTTAGTCTGCATACAAGATTTGGATCATTCCCAAGGATGAACCCATCTGGTTTCTCAATGTACACTTCTTCTTCTAAGTCCCCATTCAGAAAGGTTGATTTCACATCCATTTGAAAAACTTTGAACTTCTGAAAGCTTGAGAGAGCAAGGAACATTCGGATGGCCTCAAGTCTAGCAACAGGAGCAAAAGTTTCTTCGAAGTCTATTCCTTCTTGTTGAGCATGCCCTTTACACACACTTCTCCATTTTCATTCAACTTATTTTTGAAGATCCATTTTGTCCCTATGACATTCTTATCTTTTGGTCTAGGAACCAACTCCCAAGTGTTATTCTTTTCGATCTGCTCAAGTTCTTCATCCATCGCCTTGACCCATAATTCATCTTTGCATGCCTCTCTTACATTTTGTGGTTCAGTGGAGGAGAGCAATGCCAAATAGCTTGAGGCTTCTGCAATTGTTCTTCTTATTTGTACACCTGCTTCTTTCTGCCCCAGAATCTGAGATTCTGGATGATTATTTTGAACGTACCTGGATGGAGTCTTCTCTTCTATCCTTATTTGTTCCTCAGGTGCCTCTTGAGGTTCTTCTTCATCATTTGTCTGATTTGGAGAGTAGTCTTCATCCTCTTTGATATTTTCATGATTTACTTGCCTAGGGATGTATCCTTTTTCATCAGCCACTACATCAATGCTGTCAACAATTCTTCCAAGTATTTTATTGTAAAACTTATATGCTTTGCTGTGGGGAGAATAACCAAGGAGAATGCCTTCATCTGCTCTAGGTTCAAGTTTGCCAAGCTGTTCATCAGTGTTCTTGATATAGCATTTTCTCCCAAAAATTTTGAAATGCTTTATCGAAGGAGTCTCACCATACCAGAGCTCATGAGGAGTTTGAGTGTTGTTCACTCGAACATTTGTTTTGTTGAGAATAATAACCGCAACAAATGCAACTTCACCCTAGAAGGTTGTGGGAGTCCCAGATTCATCAAGCATAGCCCGAGCCATTTTTTGGACCGTTCTGTTCATCCTTTCCACAACTCCATTTTGCTGAGGAGTCCTAGCTGTAGAGAATTCCCTTCTTATTCCATGTTCCTCATAGAAATCAAAAATTTCATTTGAGGTAAACTCCCCACCTCTGTCGGACCTGAGGCACTTAATTTTATGATCTAATTCGTTTTCAGCCAAGGCTTTGAAAGATTTGAATTTTTCGAATGCTTCATCCTTGTGTTTCATAAGTCCCAACCAAACCATCCTGGAGAAGTCATCAATGAATAATATAAAGTATTCTTCTCCTCGAGGTGACCTTGTCCTAAATGGACCACATACATCTGTATGGACTAGTTCAAGAGGCCTGCTGGCTGATCCTTCCTTCTCAGGGAAGTTAGTTATGGTTTTCTTACCGAAATGACATGATTTACATATGGTGTTGTCTAGAATTTTGATATCTGGAAGACCACGAACTATCTGGTATTTGCATGCTTTCCTTATTTTTGAAAAGCTTAGATGCCCCAACCTCCGGTGCCATAACCAATGTTCATCATCCTTGCCCAAATAGCATTGTTGTTGTCCTTCTTCAAATATGTATAGATTATTTGGAGTTCTTCTGCCTTTGATCACTGTTTTTCCTGTATCAAGATCACGAACGCTACATCCATTTGATTGAAATATTACCTCGGTTCCTTGATCTCACATCTGAATGAAACTCAGTAGATTATGCTTCAAACCATCAACATACAGAACATTTCCAGCTTTGAACATTTCTTTCAAATGAGCAGTGCCTTTTCCTTTTATGGCTGCAGGTGTATCATTTCCAAAAGAAACTTTCATACCCTTTTCTAAAGCAGTATATGATTCAAGTTTTTCTTTATCACCTGTCATATGCTTCGAACATCCACTGTCGATGTACCTAGATTTTCTTGTCCTTCTACATAAAAAGCTACCCCACATCTTTCTGGTTGTGGTTCCTTTATTCTCCATGTTCTGGTGCTTGAGGCTTGTTCCTTTGTCTGCCGAAACCTGCTCCTGCATTCAGAATCTTCATGTTCGAAGTTATTACAAATAGAACATTCAATTTCATTTTCAAGTTCCGAAAAGTTGTTATAGGTCCTTTTCGTAATCCCAGTCATACTTCTTTGTTTTTGAGCTTCTATAGTCATGATTGTCTTATAAGCAACACATTGAGCCGCTTTGTGACCAAAGTTATGGCAAGAGAAACATTGGCCATTGAAGAAGCTTCTGCGATTATCAAATCTACCAGCCATATGATTGTAATTTCTATTGTCATCCATTCTTGAAGCAAATTGAGAAGTTTTTACCTGTGGCTGGTTGTAGCTTTTTTTCACCCTTAAGATGGATTGCCCCTGGTTTACCTGGTAGTCTTTGTTTTTTCTTGATGTAATTCGTCCCTGCCTTACCTAGTGATCTCCATTGGATTTTTGCTCATTCCTCCTTGCTGCATCAAGATAGCTCTTTGAGGTGGATGCTTGAGATGTTTCTCCATTATAACCCAGACCTGTCTTGATTAGTGGAGAACGTTGTACATTGATAATCTCATCCAGAGTTTCAGATCCTTTAACAAACTTAAGATTAAAAACCTTTGTTTTCTCAATTTCTTTTCTAAGGTCAACAATTTCACATTCTAACTTCTCAAGAGATTTTTCCTTTTCATCAAGTTGGAATTGCAGAGTATCAATGATCATATCTTTTTCTTCTAAACATATTTTTAGTCAAGAAATCTCTTCATAAAAACCATCTACATCTATAGCATCCATGTAATCATCATCTTCAAAGGCCATTAAAAGTTTATAATCATTACCTCGTTCATCTTCGTCATTATTTGATAGACCATCACTGTCTTCATGAGTGTAGTAACTTTTCTTAGTTTCATTATGTTTCTTGTTCCATCTAACAGGTTCCTTCCCTTTGTCAATCTTATCCTTGTGAGGACATTTGGCAGCATAGTGACTGACTCTTCCACAAGCAAAGGATTTGAAAGGTAGCTTACCTCGGAAACGACCAGTACCCTGTTGAAGATTTCTGACAAAATTTGATTCTTCTTCCTCCTCTGACACGTGTCCTGACTCATAGTACTCTCCTTTACCTGAAGCCTTGAAGGCAGCTTCTCTCCTGTCCGATGGACCTCCTTTCCTCATTTCATAAGCAGTTAGAATTCTGTGCAGCTGTGACATTTTAAGGCTTTGTAGATTCTCCTTTTCTTCTATTGCAGAAACTTTAGATTCAAACCTAGGGGACAAAGATCTTAGAACTTTTTCAACCACAACTGCCTCTTTTATTTCTTCACCCAAATTTTTCATACAATTAACAATCTCATCTACACGAAGAAAATAGTTAGCCACACTTTCATCATTATACATCCTGAGATTTTCATACTAAATTCTGAGGGTTTGAATTTTTGCTCGTTTTACCTGATCATCTCCTTCATAGCTCAGAACAATCTTGTACCATATCTCTTTTGCGGATTTAAACTGCATTACCTTAACAAATCCTGATTGAGATAGGCATCCTAATAAAGTATTAACCGCCTTTGCATTTGTTTCATATTTCTTCTTCTCAGCTGGATCTGTAGGAGTTGCCGATGGAAAAGTATACCCTTTATCTATGATATCCCAGACTTCTGTACCAAGAGATTGAAGATAGGCAGTAACTCTTACTTTCCAATAAACGAAGTTTGTCCCATCAAAAATCGGTGGCCTGATTGATGCTTCCCTCTCGTAGTTGCTCATGATGAAAGATCTTTCTTCAAGCGATCAAGCTTCTTCTGAAGAACCTGCTCTGATACCAATTGTTGGAAATAATACTTGGGGGGGGGGGGATCAATATTACCAAATTCTTTTCACTATGCCTTCTAGATTTATACTTTAATTAATTTGTATGTCAGTGCCATAAAAATGAACAAGAACAAGAAAAGCACACCAAATAACACCATATATAATGTGGAAACCCAATGTGGGTGAAAACCACCTGCTGCAATATGTCTATATCTTCTTTCAATTAGAAACTTCTTTTACAAGGATTTTGTACTGGTGCACTCCTTTACCAGTACGCAGGCTGCAACCTGCAGAGAGCTACAACTCTCTCTCATTTTCCAGTCTCTCCTGGAAGGGAGCTACAACCCCCTTTTCTCTTCTACTTCTTTAAGGACCTGTTGATGCCTCGAAAATCGTTGCAACAACATTGGGGGATAACCACCCGGTCCGGACCTTAAAAGCAGCTCCTTTTCCGTTTGGTGTGGTGGCTCCAACTGTTCATCTAGGTCTAGTTACCTTCTCCCTATTGCTATTGGTTTATAATGTATCTTTAACTACCAATAGACAGGGACATCAGATCACTTCTTCTTGCTGATCAGGCAAGAGAATGACCCTTAAGCTGATTTGGGTTCAGCCAAGCCACAACTAAATTTTTGCCTCTTTGAGGAGAGGGCTTAAAAGAATGTAGAATTTACTCTAAATGCAAGCTTATTCTATGATGCAAGTAAAAGAAACTAATCTAAATCCTATCTTAATTAGGTAGATATAGATCTAACCCAACTAAGAGCAAGATAATTAAAGTATTGGGATTTAGATATGTCTTGTTTATAACGAATATCAAGTTAATGAAATAGTTCAATTAACTGATATTATGGATATCAAAACAAATCCTATTGAGACCTTTTTACTGAAATAATAAATCAATAACATTCAGGAAGTAGTTCACAAAAATGGTATTAATTATTAAATCAATAAATCTAATAATTAAACAGTAATATGTAGAAATAGTTCACAGCATATTACTATTCAATAAATTAGTTTTATAAGATAGATTTATGAGTAAGTAGTTACTCAAAAATGAGAAATTAATCCATAAAAACAGAGATACATAATAACAAGATTGAGACAAATTACTCATTTTAACAATAGTGCAAAAACATGAACAAAATGACACATTCTTGTTACCATAAAAATAAAACTGATATTTGAAACAATAGTATTAGAAATACCAATTTATTGCATCCATTTCTCTGTCCTTGATCTCCAACAGCCCTTTACATTGCTTAAACTTCTGCTTTCAAAACTAGAGCCACAATAGTGCAAGCTTTGTTCTTCATGCATAATTCAATATACAAAGGGAAATCCTCAATAATCCCCAGATCTGAGATTTTTCACTCCTCCCTCCTACAACTCTAAATTCCAATTACAATAGTGCTTTCATGGAGTCTAAAATTGCAGAGGAGAGCAGCCCATTTTACATTCTGCAATCTATTACTTATACTATCTGTGAAGGAATTCTTGAGAGGAAAGATTGGTGAAGAGAAATCTGCCAAATCCAATTTTACTTGCTCAAAATTCTGATCTTCAATTGCTGGAGCATTCTCATTGACTGAGATCTTTTTCTCCATATTTCTTCCACTGTTTTTCTGCAAAAAGAAATCAAAATAAATTAAAATGCAACAATAAAATCAACATGGCATTGTTGGCATTTAAATCAAATCCAATCAAATTCTATAAAATATAAACTCTCTTTTGATGCCTGGGGTGATTTAATTGGCCAAGAATATCATTGACGAGTGAATCTTCAATTTGAAGAGGCCTGGACCAATGAAAATAAAACTCAGAAAAATGATTTTGTTTTCAAAATTCGGAGCTTGATCTTCTGCCTGATTTTTGACCTAATAAATGACCAAATCTGTCAATGAAATCTCCTCAGAAATATTCTCCTTGATTTTTTCTTTCCAATGAGCTGTCATGGGCCTCATTTGGCCAAGTATAACTCATTCTATGAGCTTCCAAAGTTGATGAGTCAAATCTGGCATGAATCTGGAAATTCTGTTGCTGGGCTAAAAATCAAAATTCTCATTAAAAATCTAATCCTAAATTAGTTTCTAATTTAATTGTTAATTATTAATCTAACTAACTAATATCTAATTAATTATTTATAAACAAATTAAATCTAATTAAAAACTAATTCTAAATGATACTTAAATCTAAATTAATCAAATTAATTAAATATCATAAATTAATTAATATGATTAATTTAAAATTTATTAATTAAATACTGCATATTAATTTAAATAATATAATATATACATATTATTTTAAATAACATAATATATTACATATTACATATTAATATAAAATAATTAATATATATTAACTAACCCTACTCCTCACTTACTCCACTCATAATCGTTACTTACTTCACTCATAATATATAAAAACGTTAAAACTAACATATCACCATATCTAATGTATATTAAAACTAACCATATTACCCTACGTGTGAGTCCAAGAAACAAGTCGTTTGAACCACTTATTTAAAACTTCATTTTTTATTCCTTTTCGCTTATTAGCAATCAGGAGGATGGAGGGGTCTATTAAAATGGTCAAGCCAAATTTCGAGTGATTTTTTTTAAACTTGTTTCATATGAGAGCCCGATGCGATATATTCCAATAAATATTGGTAAGTAACTTATGCCTTTCGCATCGGCAAATCGGATCGGGAGGGAGACGGGATATCGGGGTTTGTAAAATATGTTGCAAATCCAAACTTGCGACCCGATATCGCATCGGAACAATTTTATTATATATTTATTTTTGTTTTAAATTTTAATTTTATTTTTGTTTTATTTTTATGAACATAAGTTTTTAAACTACAGCTAAAAATAAAACTACAGCCACTTAGAAAATAAATGAAAAATAATAAAAATCAACTACAGCCACTTGAATGTTTGGGTTTTCGAGATTAAGATTTGATTTTGGAATTGGAGTGAATTTCTTAAAACCCCGATAATTAATAATTTGGCTGCATGACTAAAAAATGAAAAATGTTAGTAAAAACTTGCTACGGGTTAATATTTAAAATGAATGCATTATTGAATTAATTTATCTACAAAATGCAATATTGTACATTTTACGCGATTTTAACCCAGGCTACATAAATAATCAGATTTTCAAATGAGTGCCATTTTCAAACCATTTGACCAAATGAGACCAAACAAGCGTCAATGTGAAGCTTATAGAAAATCGATTCTAACAAAGCAATCAAAACAAGAATCTAAAGAAAACTAAAAATTAGCCAAAGCGTAGGGCAATCAACTAAAATAAAAATAAAAAAGGTGTTTAGCCAACATTTTTATAGAAAGGGTCCCCATTATTTGAGTTGAACAATTCAATAATGGGGGGGTTGTGTTTTCACCACAACAATGGCGACACACGGGAGAAGAACCAGTTATCTCTCTTTGATATGAATGAGATTTTCCTAAAATTAAAGTAAAAATAATTTAAAGAAGAGAAAATTAGTCTGAATAAAAGCAAGAATCATCTAATTTGTAATTTTCTTAAAATTCCTCCTACATTAAAATATTTCAAAGCTCTACATCAGTCCTTAATTAGTTGTAGAGATAAAGTAGAGGTCACTTTACAGCTTAGCTTTTAAAATATACTCCTTTGTCATAGGTAGAGCCACTGCTGCCAGCAAACATCTATAGTCTCGACAGGGTTACCTTTTAATCATAAATGATTCAGAATCCCACCTGTTTAAAGAATTATTGATCTAGAGATAAATCCATTTATATATGTTTTTTTTTTTTTTTTTTTTTTATTAAATCTTAAAAACCATTGTCCTAGTATGGTAGCCAGATAGTTGACAACGCCATTCACTGGTTAAAATTGGACTGAACAAGCTGGCTCGTGATGAGACCCCTTGTCTTATAATTGTTTGCAATCATAAGCCATTACCCTGGTTTGTTTAGCAGTGTTGGTAATGTCAGCCTATTTTTCCCTATGATCATGGTAAGCAGGCTCACGATGAGACCTCTTATCTTTTAAGTTTAAATATATTTCTGGATTATTCTCTAGAAAAATAAGACTCTTTGGGATAGGGAGAACCATTGACTCCTTAAGAGTTAAGAATGACAATTTCAGAGTTAAAGGTGCTTTGCTGTAAAGTGTCTTTACTTGGTTATAAATAACTTTTCTTGACTGATAATAGAACTCTGAAAGATCTTAATAAAATTTTGAAATCTCAAAATGATTACAGTTTGATGAAAAAGAAATTTTCAGATTTTACGATACTTTGCCAACTTCTCTTGATTGGTAATCTCTTCCTTAAGTATGTCTACTTTAATAATAAGAAAATCAAACTTTACTAAGAGATTTAAGAAAAAGCTAATAGGTGACTATTAACAATTTTTCTCCATGTATGCTGACCATTGTTAGGTAACAAGTAGGCCTTCCATATGAATAATGGCAAAGTCACCAAAATCAAAACTAAAAACTAAAAGAAAAGAAGTCTTATGCTACAATGAGAAAAGAAATCAGCGAACAAAATTAAAATGAAGAAATGTGAAAAATGAAAGGAAACCCAAGTTTCAAAAGATAAACTCAAACAAGAATGCTTATACCAATGTCTCAACAATATGAAAAGGAAAATAATCGTGTAATCATTTCTTCTTATGTTGAGTATTTAGGAAAACATACTTTGCAGAGTTGTGAATGCTTTAGGCTTTTTGGATAGCAGCGACGATTAAAATTCAGCCACAATGAAATTTTTTGTCTGATATTATTCTTCTTGTTTCAAAGCATCGTCTTGATCATTTTTTTAATAACAGGAATGCTCAAAGAAACAAACTAAAGGTTCAGAAATTCCCTGGTGTAGCTATTTCGATGAAGACTATCGCTGCTTCTTGAAATTAAGCCAGAAGAAGAGTATAAGACCTTGAAAATCTGATTCGGCAGAAGATTGAAAAATTTTGTGAAGAGCTGCAAAACAGAGTTTTATATCAGCATAATTTAAAAACAAAAATTGAAACTAGAGTGATGAAATGGAAATTAATGAAAGTGGGTACATGAATCTTACCATTGGATCATTGCTTTTGATCTTACCTGAAAGGTATCAGTTTCTCCAAAGTGGCTGACTTCTTATTTTAATTAATATTAAAAACATGAAGAAGTCAAACTAACCAAAATCATATAACCCCAAAATCATTATTTATTTTATTTAAACTAAAGCAAGCAGTAAAAATGGAATGCTTAGTGCTCAAGGGAATTGAAATTAAAAGAAATGCATCAGAAATGAAAATGAGAATTTGCAGTAATGACTGTTTCTCAAAATATTATTAGTTTTATATAAACTCCATGATTTTATAAATTGTCCAGAATCAAGACCAAATCTACGATAATAAAATTTAAATATAAAGATAGAGAGGTCTTGAATTCCATTTTTAATTATGGAATTATATATTTAAACTAAAATGTATGAGAAATTGAAATAATTTGAATATGCTGCAAATTGGTCATTAACTGCTTTCTTACCATAGTGGTTACCCAAGCTCGCTTTTAAAATAACACATTGCCGTATCGGATGATTTACATAACATGTTTCTTCACCATGCTTCAAATTTAATCTGCAGAACTTCACCTTTATTGCTATGCCATATATCGATTAAATGTTAATGGCTCAAAGGCATGCATTGAAAGCTATCGCATTGGAGATTGCAATGGCAAATTTCTGATAAGATCATGTGCAATGAAATGAAGCGATCGCATTATTAAAGAAACATTATATCGGGCATCAGAAAATATTTACATTGTGCTTCCCGTATCGCCAAACGCACATCGTAGATTCAGAGAAGTGACGTGAGCATAATAAATATGATGAAATGATTGCACTATCGGTGATGCGATGGATGTCGTAGCTTAATCGGCAGTCGGAAAACTTTAGGTACCCGATGTAACACAATATATTTTGTGCGATGCCGATATGCGATGAATGACGTGGCTAAGCGGCGATCGCGATCGGCAATCTTAAGCACACGATATAACAATTCTCAATATGCCGATATGTGATGAAGAATGGACCCGATAATTTTATGATGAAAATTTGATAACATTTCGGATCCAAGATATCGGTCCTTTTAAAGTTATGCTCCTACCATTATTGCGATTGAACGGACGCGATATTTTAATGAATTTGATTTGAATTTCATATCGGGTTCGGAATTATGTGTTTATCGCAATATCGGTAAAGTCGATTATCGAGGATCGGCGATTCATGTTCATGGAAGTATACTTCACTTGGAAAGCTCCGATACGCGAAATGCAATATGGCATATGAGTAAGATAATACATCGGAGGTCTTTGATGAGCGAAGAAATGCTAAGATCTACTTCCGATGAAATCTTATGATGCAAATGGTCTTATGATATTCCTTGAAATTTCAATTGTGTTTTCTAAGTGAATAAAAGCAAAGTTAAAAAATGCTTAAATTTTAATGCATTACAAATAAAATTTCCCTGAGCCTATTGCAAATTTGAAATGGATTTACTACTTACTTCAAGTTTTTGAAAACAAATGAAAACCTGTAAATAAAACATAACACGAATCAAAAATAAACTAAGGAAAAGATAAACTAATAAGAGATGAGAACGAACTTGCAAATGCGTACCTGGAAGGAAATTGTTTGCAAATTTTAGCTTATGAATCTTCAAATTCTTCGTTTGATTTATCAAAATTTTGACTTTGTTTAAAATCATCTCATTATTTATTCTAAATCTAATTGTGCAATCAGCCTAAATAAGGTCTGTTTATTCATGTTCAGGAAATATAGAATTTACCAGAAATAAATATTAAGCTATGCTTCCCTTTCGAAATGAAACAACAATTTATTACCTCTGCTCATTCTGAATTAATCTTGAGAAAAATCTGTATTGTTATAGTGACTGTTTAATGATGCCTTCAGTAAATAAAGATGATGCATTTTACAGCATCAGATCATAAACTAAAGATTAGAATGAGATTAAGCCACTAATTATGGAAAAATATCACAACAGATTTAAATGTGTGCACTCGACAAAATGGGCATTCTTAAGATCGGCTTTTGGCCAATTCCGAGGAAGATAATAAGAACTTCATATGATTACCGTGACAGGTTAGACTGACTAATAATGATGGAATTAGAATTAAGCTTATCATAGACAGTCATACATTTCATGGGATAATGGGGTCATGAAGCTTTTATATCCTCAAATCCTTACCATATAAATTTCAAAAGAAAATCTTAGAAGGAAATCCCGAAATGAAGAAAAGTGGCTTTGAGGAAATCAATACCAAGTGCAACTTTAATTGAATTTAATCAAGACATTATTCGAAATAGGCAGAGTAGAGGTATTGTTGTAAGAAATTTAAAATAAAGCAAGAATTAAAGTTTTCTGATAGGGAAAAATGTTTTCACTGAACATGTATGAGAATGGCTGATTGCTTTGTTTTATTTTTAAATCTACAAAACTGTTAAAAACAAATTAACTATATAAAACAAACTAACTAATTTAATTCTACTCCTATTCTAACCATATACATGAAAATGACTAGGTATAGTCATATTTCCAGTGTAACCATTCTCTCATTTTTATTCCCGCGTTTATGTACAGTTCAAATGTTAGTAATAAAAATACAAATTTGACTAAACTAAGGAAAATAAATATGAAATCAGAATGTACAGTTATTGTTAGCAAGTTGATTAAAATCTCATTCTTTTGAAATTTCGTTTCTAATTGAATATCAATTGGATCATAGAAATCTGGATGGATCTCTATTAAAAATTGGGAAATGTTCAAAGGAAGGGATAACAGGCCAGATTGTGAAGATGAGATTTTAAATTCAAAGGCCTGGAAAGATTTGTTAGTGTTATGTACAAATATTAAATCATTGACAATTTTTCTTGAAGGAAAAATTTCCAAATAATTTTCAAATGAGTCAATGAAAAATGGATGGAAGCCTTTCAAATAAAATGGCAATTTATTAATTGAATTGAATTGCTGGCCAGATTGCAAAAATACATTCTCTCGTTGATATTGCCTTTGAGAAGATAGAAGCTTTTGATAAGCAATGAACATCGATTGACATTGATATGTTAATAGTTTTCTATGTTCATGGTTATAATATGAAACTTCAATTTCCCAATTCGGCAATGCATCAATTGAGTGTTTGATAGTAAGGTGTTCAATATGCCAGCGAAAAGTGTGAAAATTTTGCAAAATAAAATCAGAAAATAAATCTAAGTTTAAACAAAATAGCTGTGAAAGAAAAACTAAGATGAAATCACTATTTGTACAACTAATGTTACAGCACATTTGGGATTGTTTTGAAATGATTTCATTTTCACAAGGAATGGCCAGAATTATGGAATTTGAAAAATTTTGAATTCCAACTTGTGAATTAGAAAACGAATTATGATTATGAATAGGAATGAGAGTTTGATCCTCATATGAATCATAAATTGGAATGTTTTCTTGAATGGTGAAATCATGAAGATAATTTGTTGCTCTAAAATGAGGATTAGTTGGGATAATTTCTAAATTGAAGCGTTCCTCATTTTCAGATGTTATTTGAATTTTATCATGAGAATTCTCTTGAGAAAAATTGAAATCAACATCCTCAATATCAGAGTAATCATCATAAATGACCTCACAAGACTCTCTAGAATTCCCTTCAATCTCATCCAATATATCCAAACAAGGAGGAACAAGCATTTCATGTTCATTAATGGCAAAAGAATGATCGATTATTATTTCTTTATCTTGATAAAACTTTAATGGTAATTCATTTAAATCATCCTCTTTAATTTCTGAAATATCATTGATACTAAGAGGAAAAATATTACCATTATTGAAAATATTAGGATAAAGGGAAAAATGTGAACCTGAAACAATGCATTTAAAATTGTCTCTGTTTGAGAGCTCTTGTGCATTATGCTCATTGTAAATTTCAGATTGCAGATCATTCCTTTGCGTGCATATGCTTTCTTGAAGAACGCTGCTTTGCTTCTCTGATTTTGGCATTTGCTCATCATGGAGAAATTCAGAAATTTGTACAGTAGTTTGCATTTTATTTACTTTGATTGCTGCTTGTACTTGCTGATTTGCGATTTGATTTTCCGAATTTACTTCGAAGTAGCTTTCAGATTTCAAGGCGGCTTTTTCTCCAAAATTGCTGCTGTTGTCTTCTTGCATTTGATTAGAAATATCTTCTAAGCTTTGTGAAACCACTTCATCACAATTTATTTGCACATCCAAATTGGGATTCTCATTTGTATTGGAAGGGGATGGGACAAAGCTCGAATTAATTTCATATGGATTGGGAATGGTTGGAAGAGAACAAATATATTCAAACCAATCTAATGATTCTTCTTCCGTAGGTTTATCTTCGTCTTTAAATCTTAAGCAATTCAAATGAAATCGAATATGAAAATCATTAACAGACTCATTTTTAAACCTTCGTAGATATTCAATTTCTTCACATACCTGTTCATAATCGTAGCCGTCAAATTTACACATGAAAATTGTAACAAATTGATCCTAGCTATGGATTGAGGCAACTGGAAGAGTTTTGCACCAGTTTCTGGCTTTTGCCGCAAATGTGAGAGTAAAAATTCTGCATAAAATGCCTTCATCAATTCCTTGAAAATCATAATTTGAAACATTTTGAATAAATTGAAAGACATGGTTAAAAGCAGAAGAATTTCTCTTACCATTAAACTTTGCCTGAGACAAGAGTCTTACCACTTCGGGTGGAGTATTGGAGGATGCACGTCCATGGATACAACTCCATATTAGAAGTTTAAGAGGAGCCATAAACAAAATGTTAAAATTGAAAAGACTCCAATAGACAAATTTCTCAGCCCTCCTTCTAGCGCCAAAAATGTTGATGCCTCGAAAATCGCTGCAACAACATTGGGGGATAACCACCCGGTCTGGACCTTAAAAGCAGCTCCTTTTCCGTTTGGTGTGGTGGCTCCGACTGTTCATCTAGGTCCAGTTACCTTCTCCCTATTGCTATTGGTTTATAATGTATCTTTAACTACCAATAGACAGGGACATCAGATCACTTCTTCTTGCTGATCAGGCAAGAGAATGACCCTTAAGCTGATTTGGGTTCAGCCAAGCCACAACTAAATTTTTGCCTCTTTGAGGAGAGGACTTAAAAGAATGTAGAATTTACTCTAAATGCAAGCTTATTCTATGATGCAAGTAAAAGAAACTAATCTAAATCCTATCTTAATTAGGTAGATATAGATCTAACCCAACTAAGAGCAAGATAATTAAAGTATTGGGATTTAGATATGTCTTGTTTATAACGAATATCAAGTTAATGAAATAGTTCAATTAACTGATATTATGGATATCAAAACAAATCCTATTGAGACCTTTTTACTGAAATAATAAATCAATAACATTCAGGAAGTAGTTCACAAAAATGGTATTAATTATTAAATCAATAAATCTAATAATTAAACAGTAATATGTAGAAATAGTTCACAGCATATTACTATTCAATAAATTAGTTTTATAAGACAGATTTATGAGTAAGTAGTTACTAAAAAATGAGAAATTAATCCATAAAAACAGAGATACATAATAACAAGATTGAGACAAATTACTCATTTTAACAATAGTGCAAAAACATGAACAAAATGACACATTCTTGTTACCATAAAAATAAAACTGATATTTGAAACAATAGTATTAGAAATACCAATTTATTGCATCCATTTCTCTGTCCTTGGTCTCCAATAGCCCTTTACATTGCTTAAACTTCTGCTTTCAAAACTAGAGACACAATAGTGCAAGCTTTGTTCTTCATGCATAATTCAATATACAAAGGGAAATCCTCAATAATCCCCAGATCTAAGATTTTTCACTCCTCCCTCCTACAACTCTAAATTCCAATTACAATAGTGCTTTCATGGAGTCTAAAATTGCAGAGGAGAGCAGCCCATTTTACATTCTGCAATCTATTACTTATACTATCTGTGAAGGAATTCTTGAGAGGAAAGATTGGTGAAGAGAAATCTGCCAAATCCAATTTTACTTGCTCAAAATTCTGATCTTCAATTGCTGGAGCATTCTCATTGACTGAGATCTTTTTCTCCATATTTCTTCCACTGTTTTTCTGCAAAAAGAAATCAAAATAAATTAAAATGCAACAATAAAATCAACATGGCATTGCTGGCATTTAAATCAAATCCAATCAAATTCTATAAAATATAAACTCTCTTTTGATGCCTGGGGTTATTTAATTGGCTAAGAATATCATTGACGAGTGAATCTGCAATTTGAAGAGGCCTGGACCAATGAAAATAAAACTCAGAAAAATGATTTTGTTTTCAAAATTCGGAGCTTGATCTTCTGCCTGATTTTTGACCCAATAAATGACCAAATCTGTCAATGAAATCTCCTCAGAAATATTCTCCTTGATTTTCTCTTTCCAATGAGCCGTCATGGGCCTCATTTGGCCAAGTATAACTCATTCTATGAGCTTCCAAAGTTGATGAGTCAAATCCGGCATGAATCTGGAAATTCTGTTGCTGGGCTAAAAATCAAAATTCTCATTAAAAATCTAATCCTAAATTAGTTTCTAATTTAATTGTTAATTATTAATCTAACTAACTAATATCTAATTAATTATTTATAAACAAATTAAATCTAATTAAAAACTAATTCTAAATGATACTTAAATCTAAATTAATCAAATTAATTAAATATCATAAATTAATTAATATGATTAATTTAAAATTTATTAATTAAATACTGCATATTAATTTAAATAATATAATATATACATATTATTTTAAATAACATAATATATTACATATTACATATTAATATAAACTAATTAATATATATTAACTAACCCTACTCCTCACTTACTCCACTCATAATCGTTACTTACTTCACTCATAATATATAAAAACGTTAAAACTAACATATCACCATATCTAATGTATATTAAAACTAACCATATTACCCTACGTGTGAGTCCAAGAAACAAGTCGTTTGAACCACTTATTTAAAACTTCGTTTTTTATTCCTTTTCGCTTATCGGCAATCGGGAGGATGGAGGGGTCTATTAAAATGGTCAAGCCAAATTTCCCGATGCGATATCGCATCGGGAGGAAGAGGGATTTTTTTTAAACTCGTTTCATATGAGAGCCCGATGCGATATATTCCAATAAATATTGGTAAGTAACTTATGCCTTTCGCATCGGCAAATCGGATCGGGAGGGAGACGGGATATCGGGGTTTGTAAAATATGTTGCAAATCCAAACTTGCGACCCGATATCGCATCGGAACAATTTTATTATATATTTATTTTTGTTTTAAATTTTAATTTTATTTTTGTTTCATTTTTATGAACATAAGTTTTTAAACTACAGCTAAAAATAAAACTACAGCCACTTAGAAAATAAATGAAAAATAATAAAAATAAACTACAGCCACTTGAATGTTTGGGTTTTCGAGATTAAGATTTGATTTGGAAATTGGAGTGAATTTCTTAAAACCCCGATAATTAATAATTTGGCTGCATGACTAAAAAATGAAAAATGTTAGTAAAAACTTGCTACGGGTTAATATTTAAAATGAATGCATTATTGAATTAATTTATCTACAAAATGCAATATTGTACATTTTACGCGATTTTAACCCAGGCTACATAAATAATCAGATTTTCAAATGAGTGCCATTTTCAAACCATTTGACCAAATGAGACCAAACAAGCGTCAATGTGAAGCTTATAGAAAATCGATTCTAACAAAGCAATCAAAACAAGAATCCAAAGAAAACTAAAAATTAACCAAAGCGTAGGGCAATCAACTAAAATAAAAATCAAAAAGGTGTTTAGCCAACATTTTTATAGAAAGGGTCCCCATTATTTGAGTTGAACAATTCAATAATGGGGGGGTTGTGTTTTCACCACAACAGGACCACATTTCATTAATTTTTAGACTGGATCCAAGAAGATCAAATAATCATCAAGTACATGCAAATCACCCAATATCCTTATACAATCAACCAATGAATCACCCAACTCCTCAGAATTCCAGAAATACCAGAAATATAAACCCAGAACTCTGCAGCAATAGATAAAAGATAGCCAACAAATGTTTTAAGATAGGTCCGCAACTTCACTGATATAAACCTGTGGATATCCGCAGTCTTTCTGTGCTTGAACTGTGCAGATCCGCACTGTATCCTTCTGCTACTCTGCGTACCACCGCACCTTCTCCTTCTGCTGAACTGCGTACCTCAACTCAGATACGCACTGCACTATTTGTCTGACCGCGTACCTCCACACTATTCCTTTTGTGCCTCTGCGTATCTCCGCACTCCGCTTTCTTCTGCGCTGCGTACCTCGTACTACGCCTTCTATTGCACTGCGTACCCCCACACTACGTCTTCTCCTGCACTGCGTACCCCCGCACCTACGCAGTGTATCGCCTGCAAACTTTTGATTAGGGCCAAATTAACAATCCTCCAATGTGCCACAGTCAGTCAGATCCACAGATCTGATCATGTACCTGAGAGATCACGACTTATCAATAGATTCGCCTTAATTTTTCTCCTTGATTTAGATCTACCTTTGTAAAACCAAACACCCAAAATTTTATATCTTAAGATATTCAAATTTTACAAGTGATTCGTCAAGTGATCTCTTTCCCCTTTTTATAGCCAATCCCTTATTCACACCATGGGACAAAACCATCAAACACCAATACAAGGGATCCAAACAGGGGTTCAACAATTTAGATCATATAGCACGGGCAAAAACCATAGGATCATGAATCGACGGGCTAAATACCAAGAGCCAAACACAAGAAACCCCACGTGAGCGCGCTTCTCTGCATCGGAGTGAGTGAACTAGGGGACCGCACCTTATGAATGGAGAACCTGCGGGTAAGTCCGCACTTCCTGAACGGAGAACCTGCGGGTCCGCACCTTTTGAACGATGCACCGGTGAACCTCTTATTTTCCATCATTTTGAGAGCCAGAACAGAATTTTGCCACTTGAGTGAGCTGCCATCAAGTACAACACCTGTATCATAGAGCCAAACCAGAATCATAATGCCAACAAATCTGAGCCCCTGGAAGAAATAAGGGCAGACTTAGATAGGATGGTAGTTAAAAGAAAAGAAGAGAGTAAGGGTTTGCTAGTTTAAATGCACCCAAGGAAAAAGGAAGAAAAAAAGTTAGGTATAATAGGTTGGGTAGGTAGTTTTGGTGTTGCAGATGCAGGCTTATGAGTAATGTTATCTTTCAAAGGTGATTCATCTCATGGATATCATAAGTATCATAGCAAGGTGTGGCTACAAATCAGGGGATGCATGTCTAACTTCCCCCATACTTCTCCCAAAATTACTGATTGACCTCCCCACAAGGATGTTGGGACCTACTCAATACTCCTAGTTCACTTCATTTCATGAAAAAGACTAAGTGAAACTCTGTTTTTACTTAGGACAAAAGAAGCCACATTTCTTGTGTAAAATCCTTACTTTCCCTATAGCCTAAGATCATCACTTAGCGCTTCCCATTTCATGGATCAAATTAATAACATTTTAACTTTATTATTTAACTCCATATATCTATTTCCCCTTTCCCGTGTGTTATTAATATATAAAAACCCCAAAATGTTTAATATATCCCACCTCGGTTTAGCTATAAACCATATTATTTCGGGAATTAAAGGTTTAACAGAAACCTTTTAATAACCCATTACAGCGCCATTTAAAAAGTTTTATCAACATCTGGTTGATTAAATAATTTAACCCAAGGCCCCCGAACCAATCATACCCGCCCACAGCAAAAAATATTATTTAATTGCGTCGGGCCCACGCTGTTTGAACCCCGCGCCATAGCCCTCTGCCAACTCCTTTCACCGCCAACCGTTGGATTTGGGCCTTCCCATCCAACGGCCCATAGTAATATCGTGGCGCCCTTTGACACCAAACTTTAGCGCCCGGTGGATGGTGGTATTCCCGCCGTACCAAGGGATGCGTGGCGCCATCCCACAGTGCTCACTACCCTCCCCTCCGATACCACCCTGGCCGATAAGCGGTGCGGGACCAAAACTGCTTACCGCCCCTGCTGCCTCCCTGCTGACGTCATCACCACCTCATCTGTGACATCATCACCATGTCACCGCCACATCACCCCACTACACGACAAAACACCATGTCATGCTGACATCATTCAAAAAAGGTGCCAAAAGCCCACCGAACCAATTTTTGTCAAAAACTCGTGAAAAAGTGTCGTTTTCATTCATTTCTATTGGTTGCTTTCACGAGACTGGTGCATGTGAATTTCGTCAAAGCTGCTACTAGAGCATCAGTCTGCCACCCCGACCAGCCTAATCCAGCATCTGATGAGCCCCAAAAATGGATAATTATATGGGCTCATTCAGCCTCCTAATTCGACTTAATCCACCATTCTCATTAGGTTATTGCATGTTTTTTATTATATTTATGCTAATAGAGTGAATTGGGTTAGTCATTATGCCAACAAGTCTAATGCGTGCTTTGTGTAGATTTTTAGTCAATTTTGAGACAAAATCAAAGGTTTAAATGAGCACTTGGCAGCCAAATTCATGGAGAGGAATTTTAGGAAGGTGTCCCCTTCATTTATGGGCCCTTACCTCAAATTTTCCACCACCAGCTTGGAGTTCAAGGGCCACCACATCAATTATCACAAGGGCAGTCGAGCAAGGGCTAATAAAGGTGTTGTTAACTACAAGTTTTGGCACCCGATTTCCTAAAGTTTAGGAGGGCTGTTGGGGTCCACAATTTGTATAAATAAGAAGGCTTAGGGCCTCATTTTAGTTAGTCACTTTGTAGGCAGAAGTTAGCTAGTTTGTAGTTCGATTTTAGTCATTCTTTTAGTCATTTTTTTAGGCAGTAGATTAGCTCTGCATTTCAGCACACTTTCAAGCTTTCCCTTGTGGACAGTTTTTGATGTAACTATTATTTCTTGCTCAATAAAGACGAATCCAGCTTTTCACCAGCTCTAATCTCTCTTAGGAGGCTGTAGCTCTTGGGGTTGGACCCAACTCAAGTGCCCAATACCTCCTTTGTTTACATTTATGTGTTTTCGCTGCATTATTAGAATACAATCTGCTATTTAGATTTAAATATTGCTTTGTTATTTAGATTGCTTTTGATGATTAAAAAGGATTTTTATGTTCAGATTGATTTGATAGGTTAATAACAGAGAAGATCTTCAGAAAAAGGCTATCAAGCGCCCCTGATCTCACATCTCCCTCAGTGGGACCATGAGCTGGGACCAAGGTGTCCTTGCTACCACCAAAAACATTGTCTTTGCTTCATCATGCAATTATTAGTGTTAGATTCTCATTTGCAGAAGTTGATACCAGTTGTTTGTACATGCTCAGGTTCATGATTACTTAGTTTGCATAGCTATTTCACATGATTTCGTTGCAAATAAACTGTTGTCCATTTTCTTTGCTGTTATTTAGGTCAGATTAGGTTAAAGTAGCTAGGTCCTTGATTTTCCAAGTCTTTGTTGGTTCAGTTTGAGAAATAACTTGCAGAGCACCTGTATTACCTCTCTATCTACCTTTCCTCCATCAGATAATCTGCTTCAACTTAATCCATGATCCCTACCCTTCATTTGCCATACTTTTCCCACCTTGCCCTAATTTCTACATTCTTGTGCATCATTGCTTCCTCCATCCTCAAACAAATCCAATCGCTCCTTAGCCCCATTCACCAGGTCCTAGACCCCTTAACATCATTATCCAACCTCCACTTCCACTTTCCCACCATTTTTCCTCCATCAACCCTCCAAAATCTTGTTTTCGGAACATCCTGTATAAATTACAGAACATCCTGTAGAACCCCTGCAGACTTCCTGTGGAAGCTCACAAAAGTGGCTTCTTGAGATCTTATCACTGTGAAACTCTTTTTAAGGGTGATAGGGACCCCTTAGGCCCTTTTCTAACCTTCCCAACTTCCTGCAAGAATTTCCTTTCGCCAATCCACCTCTGCATAGTAAAAAACAGTTAAAACACATGCATAATAATTTTGCCTACTTACTCATAAATATAAAAAGATGTTTTTTCTAGATTTTATTGTAGAAGTAGCTTAGTAACATGCATTTTATCTTTCTAAAAGTCAATGGCATCCATTTCCACTACTTTCATCGCTTTTCTTGCACCGGTAGGGTTAGTGGGTAAAACTAGGGTTTGCATTTCCTTTCGGCTTTTAGTTTCTTTCTGCAAGTAGATTAACCTCCTTTGAGTTAGCTTTCATCCATCACAGTTAAAAGCTTCTTCTAAGAACTCATAGAAGTTGGCTTAAGCTCCTAGCGAACTTGTGCCAGCTGATCAAGTGATAGCCACGGCAAGAGCTAGTACTTTTTCATACAGCACTGTCACTTCCAAGTTTGTTACGAACTACCGAGTTGATAAAATTAAAGAAGGGAGTCCCAAGAGTTGCAGCATTATTGCTGCAATACTGGGGCCCACCACCTTTTTGGCGCCGTTTCCGGGGAAGCGTCAGAGTATTGGTGATTGCTGCTTTTCTTCTATTTTCTACTACCACCTTCTACTAAGTAGTTTATTTCATTTCCATTCTGCAATTTCATTTCTGCAAAAGTAGAATAGACCTTTCCTGCTTTCATTTAATTTCTACAAGCGTAGATTAGCATTTCAATTCCGCAATTTCAATTCTGCAAGCATAGATTAGCATTTCAATTCTGCAAGCGTAGCCTAGCATTTCATTCCTGCAATTTGATTTCAGCAAAATAGATTAGCCCTTTCTTGCTTTCATTTCAATTCCGCATTTTCATTTCAGCAAGATAGATTTTAGTTAGTTGCAGTTCAATCTATTTCAGTTTTGCAGGTACAAGCAGAAAAAAGCAAAAATCAACCAAAAAGATTTCCTTTCATGCCTTGTAGGAGTAGAGATAAGTCAGAAAAATGTTTGCACAACACCCCCACTACTTCACACAGCCAACCTTCTCTCTTCTTCGATGGTTGTGATTAAGAAGAGCCCCTAAGTGGATAGCAAGACATATTTGAAGAACCTATAGGGGAGAAAAAGAAGAAAACATTCCTCTAGAGGAAATGGCTACAAATAGAAATGTTGGGAGCAGTGCCTTGTCCAAAAACGAATTTTCAAATCAGATGGAAGATTTCAAGAGCGAGATGAGGAACTTTCTTGCCATGCAACTAGATACCTTGCAAATCCAAAGGAAGCAAGAGGAATCCAAGAGGGCTTTGGCCATCTTTTGTCCTAGGTGCACTAGAAAGCATCCCATGAACGAATGTCCATTGAACTCCATAGAAGTGTTTTTTGTCTGTAAAAGAGACCATCCTACGAATCAGTGCCCTTCCTTGCCTGGACTTAAAGCTGCATATCAGAGAGCCAAAGGAGCCACTGAACCACTCTATTTCATGAACCAAAGGAGGTCACATGGACCCAGAACCTACCAAGAGGGAATGCAAGGGACATCCAAAACCCATTATAACCCCTATCAAGCCACTTCCATGCCTTCTTGGGGTCCCCCTACTCATCCTTCTTGGTCCACACCCCCTCCTTGGTCGTATCCATCTCGATATCATGCTCAACCAGCTACTCATCCATTTCACCCCTATGCTCAGCCACAACCTCAGTGGAACGCACCTCATTAGGGGTGGAGGCCCTAGTACAACTCTCCTCCTGCTCCTTTGCCTCCACCACCTGTTGTGGGGAAAAATGCCTATGCAGGACGATCCTATCCACCTAAGGTGTGACAGTGCCTTAGCAACAAATAGAAACAGCTATTCTAGTATTCTTCCTTTATGAATTAAGAATGTAGAGAGATGAATGGACTAACCGGTGTCTTCCATTTGTCCCTCGATCCGGTTTCTCTTCTCTTTGGGAGTTCCCAGTTACTTGCCTTCTCGCTCGCCTAGCTTCAAGAGGTTTCTGCAAGATCACAAGAAGAGAACACTACACAAAGACATAGATTCATATTCATAACTAGTTCAGGATTAGAAATAAACTAAACATACTAATGCAATCATACATCAAATATACACCAGTATATAGGAGAAACCAAGATAGCTTTATTGATGAATAACAAGGTTCAGGAGAAGATACAACCCAGAGGGCTCCAATCCAACATCTCCTTCCCAGCAAATGAAATTCCTATCTTCACCTTCCCTCAAAGCATTAAGCACCCAATGATTCCAATCTCAAACAAACAGAAATTCTTTGCAATAACAAAATTCCAGCCTCTAGATCTCATGGAGGAGAGATCCATATATAGATGTTTGGAGAGAGGATGAGTCAGCTTGAGATCTGACTAGTGTCCTCTCCCTCTGTCAGTTCTTGCTTCCACTTGGAGATTGAGAACCTCTTACTCATCACTAGTCGAATTCACTGAGGCAAGTGTCATTGAGGAAGATTCTGGAAGCTTCCAGGGTCTTGACACCTTGATGAATAAACTTGCCATTTGTCAATTCTCGCTCAGCACACCCTGGTAGTGCTTCTACCTGCATTGCAGTGCAGGTAGCCAGTGCAGACTTTGCATTTCAGCGCAGACAGCTAGTGGAGCTTCTGAATTGATCCTGAATTGACTTGTTTTTGAGCAGTTTCTGGTGGAGAACTTCTGTGAATTGCTGTGGTTTGTTAGCCTTGTTCCTCTACGGGTAGGAACAACATGTTTAAGGACTTTGGATCCCTTGGATTATGGACATTTCATGCTCAATGCTGTAAGGCACAAAAATGTCTATAACAGTTGCCCCCTAAAGTATGAGGTCGTTTATCGGGTGAAATGCTTTATCAGGAGGATCCGAAGTTCATTCATTGCTGGGAGGAGACCTGTAATACAATACAATACAATACATTATTTTTCATAATGTTTTCATGATCTAGCTGAGGCAGGCATTCCCATGCTCAGCTTTATAAATTCATTTTTTTGTACATAGAATAGACAATCGTCTGATGGTAGACTGATAATTTTGATAAAATTATCATCCTTTGGGGTAGGATGATTATCTGCTGCAATGATGTACATGTCAATGTCTTTATTTTTCCTGAATATATATTGCAGCCCAGATGGATAAAACTAGATCCGGGGTCTTCAAACTCGTTCGATCTTCACTCTAAGTACAAGTCGATCCATGTGAGAAATGTTCTGAAGTCGAACATGGAAAGACATCGCTTGATTACCGGTCAATGAGGTAAACCGTTAACAAGTGCGAGAGGAATCACCGATAATGATAATGACCCTCAAGGTACTGCAGTACAATTCACGTGGTGTGAATAAAGGACTTGGCATTGAACACCACGCAAAATCTTTCGGTCGAAGGTCATTGATGTATACCTGTCGCCGGAAGTGAGAAACTTGCCATTGAGGCATGCAAGCTTCAAAGTACTGAAGGGGTTGTTCCTAGATCAACTTCTTGGATAATGAGCTGATGTCAACAAGAAGCGATCCGTCAAAGGAGGGCCTTAAGGTATCCCACATCAGTGACATGGAACGGAGCAAATGATTTTAATGGAGGTGAAAACGATCTGATGACATATGATTCAGGGTGGCGGTCATGAAAGGATGAAGGATAATGTATGGCAGTGGATGGGACACGGTTGACTTCTCTGAACGACTTCTCTTGAACATATGGCGACACTTATGCGATGGATCGGTAGCATTACCCCAAATATGGATGGTATGGCGAGACCATGGTGATGTGACCGGTGAATGAAACAACCCAACCCGATTGTGGTACGGAAGAAAAGTGTCATGTTCAAGAGCGACTTGCTACCATCAAAGTTTTCTTGAGTTTCTCCCAATTTTTCCCCAGACATTGCTGACCAGTACCTCTTTATTTTTGTCAAGCTTGAGGAGGATAACATATGCTTGTTCTATAACTTGCCCTTTAGGCAAGCCCATCGCTATGTTTTAACGAGCCTAGCGATAGTGAAACTCGTTCTCATCTAAAGACAAGTTTGTCACTATTTAATGATTTTAACGAGTCTAGCGACAAAGATAACTCGGTCCTTTTCATTTTTAGAGAGTCTGAAAAGGTACGTAAAGTCAACTCCGAAAGTCCTTTTTCGTCATCTAATCCCTTAAGTCCGAAAAAGTATAAAACAATACAGAAGGGATGATTTTTCGATAGCTTTAACGAGTCGAACAAAACAAGCGCTCGATCTTTTTGTGCAATAATCCCTCAGGTCCAAAAAGATTAAAATCTAGAGGAGGGATAGCTCTTCCGGTCGCTTTAACGAGCTGGAAGGCCAAAACTCAGCAATCTTTTCATATTTTACGAGTCAGATGAAAAGAGCTTAAAGAAGACTCGTCTTTTGAGGAACGAGTGATAAAAGGGGTTAGCAGCTGATTCCAGGTACGGGTTGGAATTTTCCAATCATGGCAGTGTCACAAGGATGGCTAGTGAAATCACTCTTCGCAGCTGTTCCTCAAAATGGGTAAACAATCATATGGAGGTGAATGATCGCCCAATGGAAAAGTGGAGGTGACGGTGCAAACAAGACCAAGGCTTTAATGGCTGATGATATTACATTCACTGTGGTTATTTACCGGGTAGTTCATTTTTTAACGAGCTTAAACGCGGATTGAAACACTTGCTCGATCTTATGTTTATTTTTTAACGAGCATGAACTATGCGCTAAAACTGCTCGGATCTTGGGTTTATTTTTTAACAAGCATGAACTGTGTGCTAAAACTGCTCGATTACCCAGTCATATGATAAGAATGTCTCATTAAGATTCTATTTTTTATGGAGCTTCATCTTACAAAGCTTTGCTCCGGATCCTTTCGTTATGCAAGCTCGGAAACGACCAATCCTATGAGTTTAAAGGGTTAGACCTACAGGTTTAAAGGGAGGACCTAAAAATTTAAAAAATAAATAGCCGCCCCTTGCTTGCACTCAAAAAGGTTTGCATGCCCCCAGGCATAAAGTACGATTTCAAGGTTACCCCTTCTTATGTCCAATAAAACATTTGTTTTACCGGGAGAGGCCTACCTCTTTCAGGCTACCCAAAGATTGTTTTGCTATTTTTTCAACAAAACACTTCTTCGGCGATGTCTACCGAGATAAAAAAAGGTGAGTGACGACCCCCGCCCTCTCACATAACTTTGACAAAAGAATCTTATTCTAGAACAACCCCTCTTCCAACCACGGACGGGGTACGGACTAGTCATATTCTCCCGCGGAAACCTACCCTATACCCAAAGTTTTCCTGCCGAAGCAGACCAGGACGCACGCCCCCTGGGTTCCAGTCATATCCTCCTGGATTACTCGCGCTCATCAGGAGGACGGACCGTGGGTTGAGACATTTCTTGAGTGAAGAGACCATTTAAGGATGGTATATGACTATTTGCGATGCGCGATCCGGGAAATGAAAGCTGGTCCACGAGCTTGACCACTCTTCCTTCGTGCGGAAAACACATTACTCTAAAGAGTGAGGAGACGATGGCTCCCATGCAATATATATAGTCTCGTCCAAGGAGTAGGTTATAATCCAAGGGTCCTTGAACGACCATCACGTTCATTTGAACGGTCTTCCCTTTCAATGTTATAGGCACATTGGGGAGGATCCCTAAAGGTCGACTGGTTCCTTTATCAAAGCCTGTCAGATTTCTCATTTCAGACAAAAGCGTTGGCGAACCAAGCGCTTTCCAAGCAATAGAAGAAAGGATACTCACAGATGCCCCCTCATCAATGATAGTGCCAGCCATTACCATTCTGTATATTTGAACGATAATCCTGAATGGTATGCTTGCTGGCAAACGGGGTCTGCCTAGTTGGATCCAGTCGAACGAGACAACTAGGTTGCTTGATGGTGGGACCGAATAGACGGCCGGGTATGACTCTGACGAAGTTCCTTCCTGCGATAAAGGAATGGGCGAATTTCCCCCTTGTTCACCGGAGTCTGTGTTGATGAAGAGAATTTGGACGGTGTCGCCTTTATTCTCTTCTGTGATGGTATCATTCGAAGATAGAGCCTCTGAAGGAAAAACCGGGTCAACTGCCATTTCAACCTTTTGACTTTCGTCAGGTATGGGTTCAGACGGTTCAACCTCAATGATAGGTGCTTCGGCTGACCACCTGAGCGGGCTAGCCGGGTTTTCAACTGGTGAAGGACTTGGCAGGAGTTTTTGATATCCAGGAGGAAGTTGCGCTCGTAAAATCGGGCAATCTTCCAAAACTCTTTTAGCCTCGTCTAAGAAGGGACAACGGTGGATGGCATGGTCACCTTCACACAGTTTGCAGGGAAATCTAGCTTTCCCTCTCTGTCCTGTGACTTCACTTTCACTAGTTGACGGTGAGCTGTCAACATGGCTATCAGAGGTTGACGCCACCGAATTGTGCAAATGGGGAGACCAGTCCCTTAGTATCTGAGGGATGCAGGGACAATCTCTGTGGAAGTGGTCTCCCTTGCATATGACACATGGCGATTTAGACCTAGTCAGTGCTGTGTGTGGATTTTTGTCAGACGCCACTTGTATGCCCCCAGTCGCTTTTGGCTCCTTCTTCTTCTTCTATTTCTTCTTCTTTTCCTTCTTCTCCTTAGGAACTTGGTTTTTTGTTTTACCAGTTCCGTCAAGCGAAGAGGAAGGAGGAGAGGGAGAATTAGATGAAGTAGAAGGCTGGTGGGTAACTCTGGTCTGGTCTAACTGTTGATTCGACTGTTCAGGAATAGTGGTGTTCTGAACGACATTGGTTGAAAAGAGCCAGACCGGCAGGCCAATTGTCAGTCCTGGAAGCGACAATGTGGCCATATGGGGTGCACCAACATCTCCCCAAGAGGAGAAGGGACTAGGATTTCCACCAAGGGGAATTCCTTGGTTGGTGTGCTCCATTTTCTCAACCTAAAGATCAATGCAGGAAGAAGGGGTGATTGTTCCGTTTAAAATAAATTTTAACGACGCTTTAGACACAACTTGCTTTTTCAATTTTAAAGAGTCGAGAAAAAGCTAAAGATGACTCTAGTCTCCTTCGATGTTTTAACAAGCCCGAAGTGACAAATGCTCGGATGGACTTTTTCCATTATAGAGTCTGAAAAAGGCCAAAAGGAACTGCTCTGGAGTTCTAGGTAGAGGGTGTGCCAAACTTTTCGCAAAACGCAGAATACTTTTTTAAGGTACGGGCGGTCGATCTTCCTGAATGCTGTGTTCAGTGCATTGCGATCAGTAGGGCGGCCGACACAGCTTCCTAAGGATAAAGGTTTTATGCCTATAGGGGTCTCCCAATATATACGCGACGGTACGTGGGAGCACAATCCGTACTCACGCTATCGTCCCTCAGGAGGAATCACCCACCATCAGCGAGATCGACAGTCACCAGGCTTTACGACGCCGGAACACGTCTCTAGCCTAGACCTCTATGTTGTGCGTTATGTTGCAAAGCGTTGTTAAGTTCATTCAATTTATTTTAGGTTGATCTTTTTAGAAGTTTGCCTTTTGAGGTTCACCACGAGATGTATGATACAATTCCTAAATGCAGTCTAAAGATGATAAGCAAGCTTTTTATATCTTTTCAACCATGAAGATCCTAGCTACAAAGGGAAAAGAAAGACACCATCTTTTCTCAAAGAGCAATCAGCACACTCTAATGCATTTTTCCTAAATCAAACATGCAAACTATCAAGATTCAAATGCACAATGTAGGTGTTTGTTTTCCGCTTCCTTAGTATTGATGCCTAAAAAGAAAGCTTTTTGTACAACTTTGAATTTGCTTTTAAATGACAAATACAAACAAGTTTACTTTTTCGAAATCCGAAAGGGTAGAAGAGATTACAACACTTAACGATTTTCGAAATGAACACTTATTTCGACACTTAAAAGAGACAAACTCAAACCAAAAGCAAAAATGAATGTATAATCAACTGTAAACAGCCAATGAACTCTCTCCTAAGATCACAATCAATAGATCTGAATCAAGGGCTACAGGATGACTATTTCACTCTTGCAAAGGAAAATTGTAAATGACGCCACAAACACATAAAAACACTCACAGTCTTTTCGTACAAAAGGAGGCGGAATTTAAGCAGAGGAAAGGAGTTATCAGACAGGTACCTATGCTGGTTACAAGCTGCAAAAATCAGAGATCAAAACAAGGCAAAACAGAGCAGAGAACCCCAGCTGCACAAGGCCCAACTGGATCAGCGCACCCTCAACACAAAGGTTTTGAAATTCAGCGCAGGTAGCCTTCACGGGACCTGCATTGAAATGCAGAACCTCTTCACAGGGTCTGCGCTGAAGGAGAAACGAGAGTTTCTCACTGGGTTCTGGGTCACAGTTTGCTATTTAATCTACAATTTCAGGCCAAATAAAAGCAACAAGCAAGGTACAATCAAAGGGATGCTTTGAGGAAGGGCTAAGATCTATCACAAAGGATCATCAAATCATTTTTGAGTCCATTGTTCAGATCATAGCCAAATCCAGTGATTGGATCAAAGCAGCAACTGTCTACTTTGCATCTGAGAATAGCAGATGCATTTCGATTGTTGCTGTTGAGTCTATGAAACAAACAATGATAGAGACCCAAATAAAATGACTAAACATATGTCCCCAGTGGAGTCGCCAATTTGTTGTGGGGAAAAATGCCTATGCAAGACGATCCTATCCACCTAAGGTGTGACAGTGCCTTAGCAACAAACAGAAACAGCTATTCTAGTATTCTTCCTTTATGAATTAAGAATGAAGAGAGATGAATGGACTAACCGGTGTCTTTCGTTTGTCCCTCGATCCGGTTTCTCTTCTCTTTTGGAGTTCCCAGCTACTTGACTTCTCGCTCGCCCAGCTTCAAGAGGTTTCTGCAAGATCACAAGAAGAGAACACTACACAAAGACATAGATTCATATTCATAACTAGTTCAGGATTAGAAATAAACTAAACATACTAATGCAATCATACATCAAAGATACACCAGTATATAGGAGAAACCAAGATAGCTTTATTGATGAATAACAAGGTTCAAGAAAAGATACAACCCAGAGGGCTCCAATCCAGCATCTCCTTCCCAGCAAATGAAATTCCTATCTTCACCTTCCCTCAAAGCATTAAGCACCCAATGATTCCAATCTCAAACCAACAACAATTCTTTGCAATAACAAAATTCCAGCCTCTAGATCTCATGGAGGAGAGATCCATATATAGATGTTTGGAGAGAGGATGAGTCAGCTTGAGATCTGACTAGTGTCCTCTCCCTCTGTCAGTTCTTGCTTCCACTTGGAGATTCTTGCTTCCACTTGGAGATTGAGAACCTCTTACTCATCACTAGTCGAATTCACTGAGGCAAGTGTCATTGAGGAAGATTCTGGAAGCTTCCAGGGTCTTGACACCTTGATGAATGAACTTGCCATTTGTCAATTCTCGCTCAGCGCACCCTGGTAGTGCTTCTACCTGCATTGCAGTGCAGGTAGCCAGTGCAGACTTTGCATTTCAGCGCAGACAGCTAGTGGAGCTTCTGAATTGATCCTGAATTGACTTTTTTTTTAGCAGTTTCTGGTGGATAACTTCAGTGAATTGTTGTGGTTTGTTAGCCTTGTTCCTCTAGGGGTAGGAACAACATGTTTAAGGACTTTGGATCCCTTGGATTATGGACATTTCATGCTCAATGCTGTAAGGCACAAAAATGTCTATAACACCACCTGCCCAACCACAACCCCATCCACATCCATCTCAAATATACACCCCCACTCAACTACCCATACCACCATTTCCTAACTCGCACATTGAAATAGCTCAATCCAATTGCAAAGCTAAGGCACAACATGTCCAAATGACTCCTCTTGAGCTCAATGATCTTCACCATAGCTCAGGACGAGTATTGCAAAAAAGAGATTATCTTGAAAGCATTGAAGGACCACATCCAGCAAAAGAAGGTTCAAAAGAGGAGATCAAAGAACCATGGGCTGCACTTGATGAAGAGAAGACATCAGAATCAGAGATCGAGAGAGTTCCCTCATGGTTACCATAAAATACTCCATGTATTCAAGAGAAAACTCGACAAAAAGAGGAAGATGTGAAGGTCATGATAGAAGAAGATATGGAGAATGATCCAGATCAACAAAAGGACCAAGGATATCAGAGTTATATTGAGATATGGTTTCAGACGGTCACTAAGTTGCAGCAGTACTCTCTTCCTCAGCTGTGTTTGATCCCTTCAAAGTCAAATCATTTGGTCTCTGAAATCTGGATAGCTGTCGAAGCATGCATTTTAAGCCTCCACATCATTTTGTCTCTAATCTCGATGTGCACATGGCTCCATTGGAAGTATTCTTATACTTGAAAATGATTTTGTTTTTCAAGTAGGGTAGGTTAGAAAAAAAGAAAAAAGAAAAAATGAAAATAAGAGAAAAATAAAAATCTAAGGTGAAAACCTCCTCTGAGGCCCCTCAGATTAGCTCATTGATTGAAAACCTCCATGAGGCGGTCAATGGGTTGGAAAAAAGAAAAGAAAAAATAAGATCCTTGGGTGAAAACCTCCCTTGGAGGCACCCAGGGCAGGCAATTAGGGTGAAAGCCTCCAGGAGGGGCCCTAGTTGTTTTAAAAAAAAAAGAGAAAAAAAAGAAAAAAACAAGCCTAATCTCTCTGGAATAATTGTAGGTTGTAGGGAATACATTGCAGGTAAGGAGGGTCATGCAAAACGAGGATATGGGTCCGTACCAGGCTACGAGACATCCCTACAGACACTTCTTCCATGTCCACTCACCTTTCCTAGGATTTGATCACATTCAGGTCGAGATTCCACCTTCTACAGGAAGTTCTGGGCTTTCTACAGGAAGTTCTGTATCTCTACAGGAAACATCCTGTAGAACCTTCGGGCGAGCCAAATTTGATTTTGGAATGGAATCTGAAGCATGGAATTTGTTTGTTAGGCCTGCAGCCACCCCTCTATTCCACCCATCACCATATGGCACCCTGTTCCATCTCTTTACACCTCCGTCACCCACCTGGTTATGTGTTCCTGCACAGTCATACAAGAAACCCTGTTTTCCTCAGATTGACAGCAAGAATTTTTTTAGTGGCAAGTCAAATAACAAAGTCTCACACACCCTACCTATCCAAGCTCCATCTAGACTCTGCATCAACAAATTCCAAGTTTGCATTATAGCCCAAGCTCATTTTTCTTACCATGCAAAAAACTACAGAATGCTTGGAAGCAAAAATACATAGTGCGGAAATTTGTTTTTTATCTCACGTGAAAACCATGCATCTATTTACAAAACTATTTTATGGGGAGTTGTATAAGGATGATGGCAACATGCCCGAGCAATTTCAGCCAATTTTGGTGCATAGTTTCCAAGAAATCAGCCTCCATCACCTTCAACCATTTTTGCATTTTCTCCATATCCGTGCATCCGTTTCAAAATATGTTTCATGGGGAGATGAACATGGGTTATATTAACCTACCCAAGCAGTTTCAGCCGATTCTGATGCACGGTTTCCGAGAAATTGATCTCTGTAATCTTCAACCATTTTCCGTTTTTCTTGAAATTTGTGCATCCATTGATCGCAATTTTGGTATGGGAGGTGCATAATGATGATAGCAACATGCTCAAAAAGTTTTGGATCGATCCGGTCTATCGTTCGGGAGCAATGGAGAAAACAAGTTTTTTTCCTGTGAAAATTCAGTGTCAACAACATGAGGGTGAAATTTTGAATGTGGAAATAAATTCCTGCAGCTTAGATCTAGCTAGATGATACTTGCAGCAAAAAAAATAGGCCACATATCAGCAAGCAAACCAGCATGCATCCACAGACACAAATAAAAGGCCACAACGCCTCACAGCAACTACACTCGACTTCCAGATACGTGACTAAACTCATCCCTCTGATTGCATGAATGTAATTTGAAAACTGCGTGAACAATGAGATGGTTGTGGTTAAAAAAAAATTGGTGGCCAACCAACTGGCCACCCTCATCCAGTTCAATAGTGCTTGGTGGGTGAATACGACACGTGTGCTCAACCATCTCAGGAGGAAATATGGAAACAGGTAGAGGTGACCATTTAAACTTCAATGTAACCGATGGAAGTGATCACAGGTAGAAAACATGAAGTTTCGGGAAAACACTGTCGTCTGCATGGAGCCAAGCACATTTTGCCACCTCATCCCCTCACCACGAATCACGCCGCAACTTAAAAAATGCTCGGCTGAAACCACCTATTGTTCATTTGCACTTGCAACTGAAGTATGTGTCCTCTGCTTCCACAAAATGATTAACTAGTCGTCCTCCACTGGTTTTTCTACCTATCTTCGAGATTCTGTTGCGTATTGAGCTCGCTCAGAGGTGCAGCAGCGTTCTACAGGAACCGGTGGGGTCTTCTATAGGAAGTATGGCACAACTTTCTGGAGCAGGGAAGCCTGGAATTTTCCATGTCAAAATTGGAATTCCGAGAGATGTAGGCTCGAAAACGCTCTTCCATGCATGGTATATTTCGAAAAAGTGGTGAAGTGAATTGCCTTGAATTGGAGGGTTAGAGACAAGTCTACCTGTGAGTCAAAAATAGCAGTTTGCCTGTGTATTGCACGAAATTTCTCAGTTGGTTTTGCGTCAAAATTCTCCTCCACCATTCCTGTTAAGAAAATTCCTCCTGTAGAAAAGATAAAGCACTGTGAGGGCTAACCTTTGTATGAAGAATGTAAATTTTACATGGTTATATGTATGTTGGGGATGAAAATTGAGTCTGCACTCTGTCTATGGAAACCTAATTCTTCCTTATATACACAGACAATCGAGTTCTGGGCAGCAAAGGCCTTAGAACCAGGGAATTGGTGCAATTTAAAATTTAAACACCTGAGAGATCCTTTCCTGATGTCCAAAGGAGGAAAACATAAACATCATTCCCTTTTCTGATCAGAGCATAAAACAAAGCACTCTCACCATGCCAGGGGGATTCATAACTTAGCATTATCCATGGTTATCATTTCAGGTTACTTTGTGAACTTAGACATGGAATTGATTTACCTCCAGAAATGAAACTAAGCATTCCCTATTTTCTTCTTCAGTCACTGGTTGAATATGGGAAAAAAATGAATGAAGGGATTCCAGACCAGTTGGCCCATCATGGGCTCATCAAATTATTAGTAGAAGACGCCCTGCACACGTACACTATCCCCATATCATGGGAAATTTTTCGAAACATGTCCCGAGATGACAATATCAGAGTTTTGGCCGAAAATATCACCCCATCCAGCAGTGAGGAAGAAGAACACATTGCAAAAGGTGAGAAAACCAGTGATGAAGAAATGCAAGACATTCAGGCATAGCAAGAACAGAGAGGAAAAGGAGAAATGGGCCAAATTGCTGAGCCTAAAACTGTGGGAGGAACAATGGCAGAAACACCTAGGGAGAAACAGTTGCAGAGTAGAGCAAAGAGGACTAAAAAACTCCACACAAAGGAGGGCACAACCAAGGAAACAACACAGAAGCTGAAAGGAAAGACACACCCAGCCAAGCAGACCGAAATAGTTAAAATAGTTTCTACAGGAAGCATGAAAACAGTTGACACAATTTCTACAGGAAGTATAAAAACGGAGCAGCAAATGGAGAAATTACTTGGGATTTTAGCTAGGAAGGTAGCAGTTGTGCTTGCTTCCTTAAGCACATCTCCCAAGCAAAAAGGGAAGCGAAAAAGGTAGACCCCTATGTACTTTAAGGCAAGAAGGAGCACACTAATAAAAGTGGGCAGATCCAAACCATATTCAAAAGAACCAATTACTATTAAGGACGCCACAACTAAACAAAAGGAGGATTCTCATTCAAAGATAACCATCACCTATGAATGAGGAAGCCAAAAACCTTCACTTGGAGAGAGAGAAGGCAGATGATGGACTCAAAGACAACTCTACAGGACGCTGAGACAGTTCTACAGGAAGCTGAGACAATTCTACACGAAGCTGAGAATTCTCTATAGGAAACTTGGGCTAAGCTAAGAGAGACCGAGAAATTGGATGAAAAGGCAGCCAAATAATCACAGGAAGAAGGAAAGACAAGGAAACATCTGATGAACAACAAAGAGAGGACAAGCTGTAGGCTGAGGTTGAGGCGCTAACAAAAGCGCTACAAGAAAAGGAGCACAGGCAGTGGGAAGAAGCAGAGGGGTAAGCATGGTTTCATGACTGAGAAGAGGACATGACCTCGGAAGCTTGGCATGACAGGGGGGCCACCAGGGCCATCAAAGACGAGGAGATAGATGAGTTTCTCAGAGGATGAGCAACACTTTTAGTAGTTGGTGATGATGAGCCCCAAAAAATGGATAATTATATGGGCTCATTCAGCCTCCTAATTTGACTTAATCTACCATTCTCATTAGCTTATTACATGTTTTTGATTACATTTATGCTAATAGAGTGAATTGGGTTAGTCATTATGCCAACAAGTCTAATGGGTGCTTTGTGCAGATTTTTAGTCAATTTTGAGACAAAATCAAAGGTTTAAATGAGCACTTGGCAGCCAAATTCATGGAGAGGATTTTTAGGAAGGTGTCCCCTTCATTTATGGGCCCTTACCTTGAATTCTCCACCATCAGCTCGGAGTTCAAGGGCCACCACATCAATTATCACAAGGGCAGTCGAGCAAGGGTTAGTAAAGGTGCTGTTAACTACAAGTTTTGGCAGCCGAGTTCCTAAAGTTTAGGAGGGCTGTTGGGGTCCTCAATTTTTAGGTAGAATTTAGCTAGTTTGTAGTTTGATTTTAGTCATTCTTTTAGTCATTTTTTTAGGTAGTAGATTAGCTCTGCATTTCAGCACACTTTCAAGCTTTCCTTTGTGGACAGTTTCTGATGTAACTATTATTTCTTGCTCAATAAAGATGAATCCATCTTTGCACCAGCTCTAATCTCTCTTAGGAGGCTGTAGCTCTTGGGGTTGGGCCCAAATCAAGTGACCAGTACCTCCTTTGTTTACCTTTATGTGTTTTTGTTGCATTCTTAGAATAAAATCTGCTATTTAGATTTAAATCTTGATTTATTATTTAGATTGCTTTTGATGATTAAAAAGGATTTTTATGTTCAGATTGATTTGATAGGTTAATAAAAGAAAATATCTTCAGAAAAAGGCTATCAAGCGCCTCTAATCTCACCTCTCCCTCAGTGGGACCATGAGCTGGGACCAAGGTGTCCTTACTGCCACCAAAAACACTGTCTTTGCTTCATCATGCAATTATTAGTGTTAGATTCTCATTTGCAGAAGTTGATACCAGTTGTGGTTACATGCTCAGGTTCATGATTGCTTAGTTTGCATAGCTATTTCACATGATTTCATTGCAAATAAACTGTTGTCCATTTTCTTTGCTGTTATTTAGGTCAGATTAGGTTAAAGTAGCTAGGTCCTTGATTTTCCGAGTCTTTTTTGGTTCAGTTTGAGAAATAACTTGCAGAGCACCTATATTACCTCTCTATCTACCTTTCCTCCATCATATAATCTGCTCCAACCCTTAATCCATGTTCCTTATCCTTCATTTTCCATGCTTTTCCCACCTTGCCTAATTTCTACATTCTTGTGCATCATCGCTTCCTCCATACTTGAACAAATCCAATCGCTCCTTAGCCCCATTCACCAAGTCCTAGACCCATTAACATCATTATACAACCTCCATTTCCACTTTCCCACCATTTTGCCTCGATCAACCCTCCAAAATCCTGTTTTCGGAACATCCTATAGAAATTACAGAACATCCTATCGAACCCCTGCAGACTTCCTATAGCAGCTCACGAAAGCGGTTTCTTGAGATCCGATCGTTGTGAAACTCTTTTTAAGGGTGCTAAGGACCCCTTAGGCCCTCTTCTAACCTTCCCAACCTCCTACAAGCATTTCCTTTCGCCAATCCACCTCTGCAAAGTAAAAAACAGTTAAAGCACATACACAATAATTCTACCAACTTACTAAAAAGTACAAAAATATGTTTTTATAGATTTTATTGTAGAAGTAGCTTAGTCACATGCATTTTACCTTTCTAAAAGTCAATGGCATCCATTTCCACTACTTTCATCGCTTTTCTTGCAGCGGTAGGGTTAGTTGGTAAAACTAGGGTTTGCTAGGGTTTGCATTTCCTTTCGACTTTTAGTTTCTTTCTGCAAGTAGATTAGCCTCCTTTGAGTTAGCTTTCATCCATCACAGTTAAAATTCTTCTAAGAACTCATAGAAGTTGGCTTAAGCTCCTAGCGAATTTGTGCCAGTTGATCAAGTGATAGCCGCGGCAAGAGCTAGTACTTGTGCATACAACACCATCGCTTCCAAGTTTGTTACGAACTACCAGGCTGATAAAATTAAAGAAGGGAGTCCCAGGAGTTGCAGCATTATTGTTGCAATACTAGGGCCCACCAGCATCCCACTCTACAAATTCGTCGTCCAAACCTGGAAATTACTCCCGTGCGCGTCCAAAAACTTAGGTATTTACCCGTTTCACCTCGCAAAACTGTGTTTTTTTCGCTTTCCTCTGCAAAATTTTCCAAAAAAGCCAAGTTCTAGTTGAATTCACCGTACTGCCTTCAAATAAGCGCACCAGAACCACTGCTCTTTACCCATTTTTTCCAAAAACCCTACAAATTTCATTCTTTTCTGTAAATTCACCCAGTGAGCTAAATTCAAATCGACTTTGGTCTGCAATTCCCCGAGAAAAGCCCCAGAACTGTTGTTTTGCCTGTTTTTATTGCAAAAGATCCACCCCTAATTCAAAAGCACAAAAAATCGAAAATGGAGGCTCTGGTGGCCCTAAACATTGCTCCCCTTAATGCGTGTCACAAAGAGTTAGAGTGGATGCCCTTGGCTAGAAGGGATTTTCAAATACAAGACTTAACTAGTTACAAAAACCACCTCCAAGCATTCTGTGAAATTAGGAACAGTCACCTAAGTAAAACTGATCTTTATGGGATATGGGAATCCAATCTGCCCAGGTACTAACTCCCCTCAGTAAATGTATTCCCAGATGTTATCCACCTATGCTGTGCGAATTATGAACCTATCAAAAGAGCAGTTATGACTCCATCTGGAACCGTCCTCTTTCATATAACTCCTGAGTCCATAAATGAAATGCTACACTTCAAACCTACTCAGCCCCTGGCTCATATTTCTATGGGATTCTTGCTTGAGCAAGGCTCTAAACTGACCAATGCGGAGATAACCAGTGTTGTTCAAACATTTGTGAGACCAGATTGCCAGCCCAAAGAGCCACCTCCCTTTCACCATGTCTGGTTCAATGAAGTTGGAAGATTCATTATTGATATGATATCCTATGTCCTCGGATTTAAGACAAGTGAATATGTTGATGAGACCATCTTAGCTCTGTTGTCCTTGTTTACTCCAGGACAGCCTCCTGCTGTCAAATATGATTATGCTACTTTAGTTTCCAACAAGATCCATGACCAAATCTTGAATCTAGACAGAGGAGTCTTCAAGTATACCTCTTATATATATCATCTGTTCTTGTACTATCAAACAGACAGTTTTCAGTTTCCCATCAGAAAATTGGATTCTAAAGGAGAAAGGAGGTCTATGATCTTTTGGACCTCATTCTTCCATGAAGTCCATAACTCTCCTTACACTTACTATGAGTTCATTGATTTGTTTATACATCCAGTCTCCTCTCTACTAATGAGAACTCCTCCTCCTAGACTCTCTGGTGATATGCAGAAAATTTTATAGCTCTCCAAAATCTACAAAATAGGTGACTGGTACTTCTACCAGAATCACATTGAAATCAGAATATATGGCTGTGAGTTGTGCCCTTATAAGCTGCCCAAATATGTACCTATGAGACTGTTTGCTCTAGAATATTTCAGGCAATATATCAATTCATATTTGACTCACTTCTACGGTGCAAAGAAAAAAGCTCAGCTGAAATTAAGAAACCAGTTATTCCCTTTTATCATTAACAAAAAGGAAGCATGTCAAGATGCTAACAAGATATTGGGTGAACAACTCAAATTAAATATGATCTTTTGGTGGGTACCCTATGACCCAAATGGCTTTATCACTGAAAGAAAAGTAAAAAATAGGCTATTAGTGTATAAACATTGTAGGATCCCTGAAATTGAGAAATTTGCTAATCAGGATGAGTGGGTAGAGGGCACATTAATTGAAGAACTCACTGAGGAAGAAAAGATGGAACAAGCTATGAAAAATCTTGAAAAGACCCTTGACCTGGACTCTTTTGGACAGGTGTCTTTCAAACTGCCTCAGCAAACCGGAGTGGGTACATCATCTGCTGGAACTTCACAGCAACCTGCCCAAGAAAGCACTACACCAGCTATAGGGACATCTAAGGGCAAAGAAGTGCTGGATACAGAGTAGCACATAATGACAGATCAGCCAACAACATCCAAGGAACAGGGCCAAGGGAAAATTCCTCCTGTCCAGACCAAAGCACCAGAGATACCAGCATTACAGACTCCTCTAAATGAGGAAAGGGGCAAGAAAAGGGACAGAGAAGAGACCACACCTGTAAGTGGACCAGTAGAGAAACCAGGGGCAAAAAGGCAAAGAATAAACCCTCTACCTGAAAAGGAAATTATTGAGGAAACCATAGAAAGTAAAATAAGTGAGAGGGCAACCAACCCATAGACATCCCCAGTGGTAGGAGCATCCACTAGCTCTCATAGGCAGGACCTAGAAAGGTAGCATAGTGTGGAAGTTTCATCCACCAGGCCATCAAGCAAGTAGGCCTCAGATGTCAAAAGAACATTTACAGAGGTTAAGGCTAAAAATGATCCATTGAGGCTGCAACTTTATGACCAATTTCTCAAGATGACCCCCACTAATCAACGAAGGTTAATGTCTACATATGAAATTAAAGAAGGAAAAATGATCTTGAGCCACTTTAGGCCTAAAGTGCAGCAGCCACAATTAGTAGCTAACTACATTAGAACAAATCTAGAGGTCCTTTCCAAAGACATTCATCCTATGGATCAGATTGAGCTGCATAAGCTAACTGGGGAGATGGTCTACTCTACATTGGCAGATAAGGCAATGTTAGCTCACAAATTACAGAACTCATTGAACAACACATCTGCCCAACTAGATTTGGAGAAGGCATCTTCTTTAGCGAAAGCCAACAGAATAAAGTCCTTGGAAGAGATTATCATTGCGCTGGGACATGATCCCAAGGATGCTAAAGGAATAAAAGCATTGATGAAAAAGAAGGAAGAGGACATTGTTGCCCTCAGGAAACAGTTGAAGCTGCCTACTACCATGCATCCCAAAACTACAGAGGTTGTGCAAAAAAAAGCAGAGGAGGACATGATGGACATGCTAATGAGAATGAATCAAAGATTAAGCGAGACAAAGCAGGCCTTGGAGAAAGCACTACAAGATAAGTAGGAATATTCTACCTCCCAGCCATCTCAAATAGCTCCAACAATCACAACTGCTCCTACCATAGGTATAACAGTAGTGCCTCCCACTAGCCTAGCATTAGCAGCAGGTACTTTAGCAACAACAACAGCAGCGGGCAGCAGCACTACCATGACCACTGAGGAGTTAATAAAAGCTATGGAGGAATTAAAACTCCAAGTATTAGAATTAAAAGAGGCCAAAGAGAAATTGGAAAAATTAGAAGTGAGTTATGACAAATCTAAAATGACTGTGGCAGAAAAGATAAGAGAGGTGAAGGCATTAGAGAATACAGTAAAAACATTGGAAAATGGCCTCTCTTTAGATAAGCCTATGGGAGAAATCAAATCCATTTTGTGGGCTAACATCAGTGAATCCATTAGTAATGTGTGGAGATATATTCAAATTATATATGAGCAGATTGACTTGATAACAGTAGCCCAGGTGGAAATTCAAAAGGCTAGAAATTTATTGGGACATATGCCTGAATAGGCCAACAGGTTAATACATTTTTTGAACACTAAGACTAGTGAAGAACTAGCAACACTAGACATCAGAGACAAGACATGCACCATTCTAACAATCAAAAGAGTTCTGACCATGAGAACCTTGATGCAGAATTTGGAGAGGAAAAGTTAAGACATGCAAGTGGAGATAGACTCTTTTATAGAGAGATTTGCAGTTTTACATGAAAGGGGCTTGCCAAGTCTGGTGGGAAGAAATGAACGCCTGTTGAGACAAGCTGAGTACACGTACAGGTTGAATCAACATGCTACTGATCAAGTAAATGCATCATCAAGTACTTCAGCAGAGAAAGCCCTTCCATCTGGCCAAACTCTCTACAACAACTTAGAAAATCTTTTCTATATTGAGCATGAAGTGAAACATCTCTTTACAGTCCAGCCTAACTTCTACAGGTACACAGACGCTGATGAGACTTTCAGAAAGCTGCAAAGACATCAGTTACCAGAAGAGCAGTGGTGGCAAAGCATGTTGGAAATCCTATAGGCACATTTCAACTTTTGTTTTACCCAGGATACAACAGATACCATAAAGCGGAGGGAGGAAACGGATAAGAGTCATGTGGGGCAGCAATCTATCAAATCAAAAATAGATATGCCCAAGAAAGCTGAGCCAACAGCACAGAATATCAGTGGAAACAACCACTAGCCGACTCACCGAGCTTACAGTCAACGCATCTCACCAACTGAGCAGCCAGCACAACAGCATTTACTTCTTCATTTATTTCTCCCTATTTCCAAGATCATTTATTTCTCCTTTTGAGTAGGTAGAATAAGTTATTACTAGATATTATCTCTTTGAGATATTTTGTAAACATTTTTGTACAAATACCTCCCTAAGCGAAGTATTCGGGGTTGGTGATACATTCCTAGAACTGCGCTGTAACTTTGAAAATCTTTTGAATACAAAAGCTGTTGGAATCCATTGTTGTTGAACTCTCTGGATGTGGAACTGATAGCAGAGGACTATGTTACAGAATTCTTGAATCATTTTGTGGATCAATAAGTCTCTCTTGTGTAAATTTCAATTTCCGTGTTTACTATATCATATATGTTTCATGATCTGAATAATAGGGAAAAAGAATAACTCTGAATTTGTTTGCGAGAACTCTCAGTTCAATCTCTATTACTATTAATGTTTTCTTCAAAATTAGCATAAGCAAGAATTCTTAACTGCTCCTGTTTCCCCTGGTTCTTACATCTTGAATATTAGCTAGGGAATTCTTAACTACTCCCTGACAATAATCGTCCACTTTCCCTCTATCAACATGATGAAGGATTCTTAATTGCCCTTCACCCATTGACTCCATCCCACCTGATGCCAGCTTATAAATTGTTCCATGATTGATTACCTTGCTCTGTAGTTCCACCCTCTGTCAAAGAAACCATATCCAACAGTTCTTCCTCATGGAATCCATTAGCCCAATAGACTGAAATTCTTAGATTTACACCCCTGTTCTTTAGAATATCACCATCCAAAAATCAAACAACCCCTTGTACTTTATAACTAGCCTAATATACCTCAAAACAAAGCTAAATCATAAAGAGAGAGCCCTCTCTGGATGCAGATTAGCTAGAACCTACATTTGAAAGATTGGTCTATGGTTACCTCAGCTGTATTCCCTTTTCTTACAATTTTTGGGGAACAACCTGAGCGATAACAAATGGATGAACTCCTAGATTGGTTTAGGTGTAAGAATCATAAAATAAACTAGGTATTCCCATGAATAAAAAGATACACAAATACTTTCTAGTATACCTTATGGTTTTATAGTGGACCTATGTACTGATTGTAATACAATTAATGTATATCAAAGATTGATTAATTATAATTCATTGATATTATTTTTTTTATTACATTTCTTGTGTCTCGTAGATCAACAGTGTCATTAGAATTGCAATATTATTGATATGAATATTCATAATGGGACATCCTAGATCTAGATATTTTTCTATGTAAGCCTCTCCCATCCTTATATTTGATAGATTCCCAATGAGATGTACTTCAAGAGGCTCTTTTATTTTTATTCCTAGTTTGTTAATGGATAATCGCTTTAATGTTTTTGCATCTACTGGAATATCTTTTATTTCTTATAATAAGTCAATTCTAATGCAAACATTTCTTAACTCATGCAACATATCATAATGTGATGGAAATATATTTTTTTCTACATTCTCATCTATTTTCATTTTTTTTTTGGAAATGGTGAATTTTGTGAAGATGTAGACGGATGATATAGTGGAGTATGTGAAGGTTGGATTATTATTGTAACCTCTATTTTCTTAGGAATTTCTTTTTTTCTTCTTTCATAATTATATGGGAATGTTTTTTCAAATGCTCTTCCTGATCTAAGTTGAATGTCATTTATATCAAGACGGGAAATGATATATGTTGAAAATTTGGTACGTTAGCATTGTAAGTGGGGTATTTTACATTATTTTTCATATTTAAAAGATGTTGTGTAGGAAATTGGGTAGGCCTTTGATGTCATTGTGTAGAATGTAATTGAAGAGGTTGGCTAGAATTCAATTATGGTTGTGGTAGAGGAGGTTGGTATGATTTTTGGGGTTGGTATTGAGTATATTGGGGATATTGAGGATATGATGGATAATATTAATGATTATTTTCCCCATATGCTCCTTTCCAACCTTATTTCCAAGGTCAAATTTGAGCTTGAGTTGGCTAACATTTTCAAAGTAATGATGTATTCCAATTTATTTGGGGGTATTATAGATAAGTTTGAAAATTTTGAGCAAGTTATTGCATAATACCTAGTTGTTGGGGCTTCCAAGGTCTTACTGTGATAAAATATAAAAATCAAGAAATATAAGAATAAGAGGCAAAACGATTACCGGAAAATACCTCATGCCATAATCTCTACTCTCACACTGCCTCATTGTGTATTCATCTTCCAGTGATATAAATATATAATACAATTATGAAACCACCTCAATTTCTCTTAGCTTGACACTTGACAAAGAGATAAAGTAGGACGAAATAAAATAGGACCTAGAAACATACTTAAGATATTAACTATATCCCAAGATGTGAAGTACATAAAGGTGGTATATTAGGACTTCATGATTGTGTATGAGAAATAATCTAACATTCCCCCTATCAAGCACTACTAGGTTATTATTTGGGCCAACATTAAAGGTCTTTCATGTCATTTTTAGAAGAATAAGAAATGTTTGTACAAGTATGAGCAGTAAACACAGTCAAAATCTATGCTTGAATAATTTTATAATTCTATCTCAAATTAGCCAAAAGAAAACATCTATGATTCCTATAAATCATCCACCTTTATTAAATATGAAAAGAGATAAGAAAAATTATGATGTAAATTTATAAAAATTTGAAAGAATGAAAGTTTAAATAAGTTTCCATATATATATATATATATATATATATATATATATATATATATATATATATATATATATATATATATATATAGATATATATAGATATATATATGTTCTACTATATTTTATATTTTTAATAATAATAGAAAATTCTAATACATTTCTAAAAAATATATATACAAAATAATAAAAGAGATATTGAAAAATGCAAAATTTATGTTATTTATTAATAATTTCACATTAAAAAAATAATAATTTTTTTTAGATATAAAATAAATTCCAAAGACATGTCTTTATATTACAATTATACTAATATAGTACTAGTGATGTAACACTCTCTTAGGGTTTTTGCAAACCTTGCAACCTTTCCGAGTACATTCTGAAATTGGCAGAGCCAATGCTATCCTTGTAGGCCTTGATGGCAGGGATGAGCACTCACATGCGGGGGGGGCGAGGTCCCCTCCTACAAAAACGTGACAGCGGGCGAAACAAACATGTGAGCAATAAAAGAAATAAACAACAAAAACAGTGGATTCAATGGAATGCTAGTACCGGGGGCTCAATGGCAGAACAAATTCAGAGGACAATGCATGCCCAAAGCTATTAAGAAACCTAGATTTGTAATCCCAAAAAACAAACTAGAAACATACAGAAAGTATATGAAGGACAACGCCTTAATTTTCAAGTTCATTGGTGTATGGCCTTCAAAAAAGGACTTGGTGAAATGAATACAACATAAATGGTAGCCGAAAGGACATATAGATCTAAAGATGGGGACTAGAGGCTTCTTTACAGTGATATTCATCAATGTCGAAGATAAGGAACGAATATTTGAGAATAGCCATTATTTATATTAGAATGCCATAGTCTTTATGCATCACTGGGAGGAATGATGTAACCCTGATCAAGAGAAGTTGATGGTCGTCCCAGTTTGGGTCAGATTGTTTGGATTTCCAATGGATTTTTTGGATTAAGAGATATTGGAAGGCATAGGAAACTCAATAGTGAGTTTTGTGAAAGTGGCATGTTCAACCAGGAGAGGAAGATACACCTCCTATGCACAAATTTTCATATACATGAATATAACATAATCATTGTCGGAGTTTATAGAGTTGGAGTATCAAGATGAAGTATGGCAGCAAACCTTGGATTGCAAACACATTCTCTTTTGTTGTAGACAATGTCACCAGTATGGACACATGTACAAAGAATTCCCTCTATACCAAAGTGAGATGGCCGACATGCCAAAAGAAAAATATAATGGGAAAGGGAAGGAGGATAAGAAAGGATTTCAAGAGGTCCAAAAGAAGAAAAGGAATGTGAAAACCCTAGTAACCTCGACACAATAGCAATCGAAGAAAGGATCGAGCTAGAGAAATCGGTTCAAGGCCTTGACAAAGGAGGAAGAGGAGAGTGTTAATGAATCCAGGGGCCCGGTAAATCCTGATAACTGTCAAAAAAAATCAAAAGGTAGACATATTCCTAAAAGGAAAGCAAAAGAGGAACCCCAAGAGAAAGAAGCACCAACAATGCAAGAGCAGCAAGTGAATATGGAAACAGATGGATTAAAAGAAGGACTGAGTACAAAGGAACAAGTGATAATAAGGTTTTCAAATGAATGGAAGCATTTTGATGACAAATTCATTCTTGAAGAGTAGGAAGATCTATATCGATAAACCTTCTAGTGCTTTAAAGCTAAGAAAGGCCCCCTAACTCCATATCTGTCGGATCATTTGAGTTCACAACCAGGCCAGAAAATAGAAGTAACCATAGTAGGTAAAGGAGGAAATAAATGAGGTTGCAAAAACTTACAATAATATATTCAGATGGTGGGAGATATGTTAGTAAATTTCGGAGGGGTTGTATGATTATTAACTATCTTCAACCACCTCAATAAACCTTCCCAATGATTATTATATCCTAGAACATTCAATGCCTCAATAGCAGGGGTAAGCAAAGGTACTTGAAAGATAGGATTCAAAAGGATCATCCAAGTACAATGACAATTCAAAAAACAAAAATTTATGAAAGTAGACTGAAAGAAATTTTAAAAAGTATGAAACCATAATACAAAGTGGTGGCTCAAGAATCTAGTGGGAGAGCGGGTGGATTAGCTATCCTATGGAACCCGATGGAGGTGATATTTGATGAATGGGTGAGATTTCCAAGGATACTATAGAGAAATTTTTGGCACAAGGGATTTAAAGATTAGGCTCTGCTGATGGGGAATTTTTGGCCTCACACTCTAGGAGAAAAAGGGGTTTTCCTCCAAAATTTAGGAAAACTAAATAAATTATATCAGGAGGATTTATGGATTCTAGGATGGGATTTTAACATTATCACCTCACTCAAGGAAAAGAAAGGAGGCCTCAGAAGGATGTATGTAGATGTGGAGGCATTCCGGGACATAATAGAGGGATTGCATTTAGTGGATATACCCATAATCAATGACTTTTTCACTTGGAACAATAGGAAGGGAGGGGCACAATAGGTAGCATTAAGACTGGACCAGTCCCTAGTGTCTGAAAGGGTGATAAGTCGCGATATATTTTTAGAAGCCTCTATCCTTCCAGGCATGGGATTGGATCATTGACCAATCATGATGGAGTTAGATCTAAAAGTAGGCCCAAAACACTGACCCTTTTGCTTTGAAACCTTCTAGTTATGGGACCTGCTATTTATGAAAAAGGTGGAGGGTTGGTGGAATGGAAGTGAAGTGCATAGGCACAATCACATGCATACCTTTCAACTCAATATAAACGACCTCAAAATAAAAATCAATAAATGGAACCAAGAAGAGTTTGGGAACATTCAAAAAGAAGAAAAGAAACTAGAAGAGAGCATGAAAGATGTGCAACAAAGATTCATATGAAAAGGGAGCTCAAAAAGTTTGGTAGAGACTAAAGGTTAGTTGTTGAAACAACTAGAAGAAAGAACGAACTAAGAAGAAATCTTATGGAAACAGAAATCCCACATCTAATGGCTTTGGGAGGGAGAACACAATACATGGTTTTTCCACAAGGCAATGATCCAATATAGACAACATAATTTCATATTCTCACTCAAGGACAAGGTGGGGAATCGATTGGTAAAACATGAAGAGATGGAAGAGCTGGCAGTCAGTCATCTCTAGAACTTGCTCTCGGAACTATACCAGGATAAATTGAATTCCATTACATGAGTCACATGACACATCTCTCGGCTAATCTCCCAGGAATAGAACATGGCCCTAATGTAGGCAATGATATTAGCGGAAGTAGAAGAGGTTGTCAAAGGAATGGTGAAGAATAAAGCTCGAGGACCAAATGGGTTCACAACCTAATTCTACCAAGCGACATGGAAATTTATTGGTAAGGACATTTTGGAAGTGGTGGAGGAATCATGGAGAAACCAGAAGGTATGTTTGAGTATCAATTCTACATTATTTGCTTTAATTCCTAGAACGGTCAAATCAGAAGACCCCTAGTGGTTTAGACCGATTGCATTATGTAATGTCATCTATAAAATCATCTCTATTGTCATTGTCAAATGCTTGAAACCTCTCCTTTCAACCTTGATTTCTATGGAGCAATTGGGTTTTGTGGAAGGCTTCCAAATCTTGGATGGGATCATTACCTCTCAAGAAATGTTTCACTCCCTAAATCATCTCAAATCTCCTTGTATGATAATTAAGCTTTACCTTTCCAAAGCCTATGATCGTCTGAGTTGGTCCTACCTAACAAGGGTTTTGATGTCTTTTGTTTTGAGCATCGTTGGTTAAACTGTATTTTATCTCTAGTGTCAACCCTGATGTGTTGCATTATGCTCAATGGCTCCCCATATAGAACATTTAATCCTACCCAGGGCCTTCGTCAAAGGGACCTTGTCTCTCCATTACTTTTAATTTTAGCTTATGAGGGATTAGGAAGATTCTTGAAAGCAGCGGTCCAGTCCTCCCACCTAAAGGGTCTTATGCCTTGGTGTTCTGATTTACCCATCACCCATCAACAATTTGTGGATGAAATCATCCTTTTCTACTAAGTTTCTTTATGGGAAGCCCAAAAGATCAAGGAAATCATGAAGAGATTATGATGGCCTTAGGCATGCTGATTAATAATGAGAAATAAAGAAAATTATTTTCTAATATCCCTATAGCTACTCAAGCTTTTCTGGTCTACCTGATGGGGTTTGGAATAGGGACAATGCCTATGAATACCTGGGAATGCCTCTAGAATTTAATTCCCTCAAAACCTCCTACTCGCAGGACCTCCTTGTTAAAATTGAATCGAAGTTGAGTGGATGGGCATTTTGTGCTCTCAAATTGGTGGGCAGAATTTTCTTACTAAAATATGTCCTTCAATCTATCTTGATCTACCAGCTATCTGGTACGGTGGCCCCTAAAACCTCATGTTCTTCCATGGTTAATATTTTCAGGAAATGCTTATGGCAAGGGGCTCAGAAAGTAAGGAAATGGACCCTGGTATCTTGGGACACGTTAACCCTCCCTAAGCTACCTAGAGGCCTAACTCTCAGACATTCGTACATATTAAACCAAGTTATGGGAGCTAAGCTATGGTGGGCATGGATAAAAGGTGGCCTTGTGTTATGGAAAAGAATATGGACCCGAAAATATGGAATTTTGATCCAACCTAAAGATATCCTTAGATACAGGGATCCTCCTCAAGGATTAGCCATTTGGAACTTGACAAAAAATAATGGGGACCTAATTAATCAACACTTCTTTTGGGAAATTAGAAATGGTCGCAAATCCCTCTTCTGGCAGACTCTTGGTATAAAATAGAAAAGCTATTCAGTCGACAAGATCTTGGATATATTTTCTTGTGTAAACTAATAGGAATTACTATACAATGGACCAGTTCTGGAAAACCCCTCCCCAAATTGCAGGATGGCGTAAATGGAAGGCAGTAGGGGACTAGCCGAACTCCCCACCCTCAGAGCATGGAAAATTTTAGGGGCTAATATTTGCAGATGTTCTAATTTTCCATGATTTTTCCAAAAAAAGATTTTCCCATTTCCATTTTTTCTAAAAACGATTTGCCCAAATTTTACAATATCAAATTATTTTACCTTAAAAAATGACAAAATTATATAGAGACTATATATAAAATCCCTATATATTTGAATAATTTTACAAATATATCAATAGACATTCATAGTTTGCATATTAGGGACTAGCGAGATTCGCTAATGTTTTAAACTTGAAGATAATTTTCCATCCTTAAAATTTTCCCTACCTCAGAGCAATGGAGAATCATGGATCAAGAACTGAAATCAAGGAAAATAACATACCAAGAGGGGGAAGACATCCTATGATGGGGATACATGACTAAAGTCACCTTCATCATTAAGGAAGCTTATAAGCTTAGAGTGGAGGAACCACAAAACCACTGGTGCCTTATATGTGTTAGGTCCCTATACCACTAGTGTAACCCCTTATTGTTATTAGTACAACCCCCTTATTATATCGTTGTTCCCATGTAGTCCCCATATTGTTATTATTGTGCCCCATGGAAGCTCACTACTATTATTGTTGTGCCCATACATTATTATTGTTATGTCATCTCTGATTACATTATGACCCCTTAGACTCCTATATATAGAAAGGAGGTCTTGTCATTTGCATCATCCAAGAATTTTTCATTTATGTAATGTAAAGGAGGTTGCCCCTATTTATAAGGAATTGATCTATCTTTTCTATCTTTTTGCGAGCTGGTTTCATAACATTTGGTATTAGAGCTTTGGATTCTAGGGTTTCGCTGCTCCAAATAGGTCATCGTGGAAGTTTCCCTATAACTTTTTTTATAGGACATTTAAGATGCTAAATAAAACCCATTTGATAATAAATCTCACAAACCTTGGTTCTGAATTTCAGATCTTGTCACTCTATTTTGTAGGAGATATGATTTGAGGAAGTTAGGGTTTTTGCAAGCTCCAGAGTTCCATCTCAAACAGGTCATTGTGTAAGTTTCACTATAACTTTTTTTATATGAAGGTTAAGGCTCTGAAATTAAAAGCCATTTGAGATGAAATCTTGGTGAAGCTCAAGCCTGAATTTTAGATCCTATTACGCTATATTTTAGGACATACAGTCCAAGACATTTAAGGTTTCTGTAGCCTTCCAAATCACATCCCAAACAAGCGACCTTAAGAAAATCGTCATAACTTTCTCTCTCAGCATCAGATTGAAATTTCGCAAGAAGTTACAGAAGGAGGATGGATTGTAATTTTCTGTATATTGTGTTCAGGTTCGAAGATTGAAACAATGATATGTGGCACTTCATACAAGTTCACTCTACTCAACTAGTCTATAATGAGGTCATCGTAGGAGATTTGGCATAACTCTTTCCGAAAGAATCTAATATTGATCATACTAGTGGGGTTAGAAAGAGGAACCAAATAGATACCATAGGACACAATGTGAGAAATGGGAGATCCAAAATTACATAGTTACAATCATTTCAAGATCGAGCTCCTAAAACTAAGAAAAAGTGATATGAGGAAGTTTGATGGCAAGGATCTAGTAAATTGGATACTACAGATGGAGCAATATTTTGATCTAAATGGTGTACAACTATTACAAAAGGTACATATTGCACCTTTATATTTAGAACCAAATCAATTTTTATGGTATAAAGGGCCTTTTTTGTGTAAACCACTTGTCACTTGGTCAATTTTCATGGAGGAAATGATAGCACATTATGAGGATACAAAGAGAAACACCTTCTTTATCCAATCGATAAATCTCAAACAAAAGGGTTCATTGGCAGAGCACATTGAAGACTTTTGAAAATTGACTATAAGGGTAAATTATATTCCAGAGAAGCAAAGTATTGAGGTCTTCATAAAGACATTAAAGGATAACATTCAACATGAGGTTCATCTTTGGGAACCTGTTTCATTGGAGAAGGCATTCAGGTTGGCAAGAAAAATTGAAAGCGAAATTATGGAAAAAAGGAATCTTACCACTAACAACTATAAATATGGAACTGTTTTTTCTCCTATCCTTCCATAACCTACAAGGTTTATGCCACAACAATTGGAAGAAAAAAGAGAAAAAGGTCTTTGTTACATTTGTGATAGTAAATACACTAAAGGTCATAAGTGTGTTGAGAAGAAATTACTTTACATAGATTGTGAAGAGGAGGAAGAAAAAGATCAAGAAACATAAAAAGAACAGGATATACACTAGGAACCAACCCAGAGAAAGAAGAAATGAATTCGATCATATCTTGTAAAGCATTGGAAAGAATTACCACTCCTCAAACTCTCAAGATAGAAGGACATATCAAGAAGAAAAAGGTTCAAGAAGTGAAAGATCACATCGAGCATTAAGAAATAAATCCGACCATATATTGTAATGAATTGGTAAGAATTGCCACTCAAACTATCAAGATAGAAGGACATATCAAGAAGAAAAAGGTAATAGTATTGATTGATTTGGGTAGTACACATAATTTTATTCATTGTAAGATAGCAAAGGAATTGAATTGCTTCCTATATCTAGCACCAAAGTGTCAAGTGATGGTTGAAAATGGAAGAACCATAAATTTCTATGGAAAGTGCCATAATATCAAGCTATCTATGGTAGAATATGTTTTGAATAGTCCAATGCTTTCCATTCCAATGGGTTGCGCTGATGTTGTACTAAGAGTCCAATGGCTACAATCTTTGGGTATGATAACTTTTAATTTTCAAGAACTCTTCTTGAATATTTTTTGAGAAGAAGAGGAAGTTGAATTAAGGGGTATCGTAGGGAAACCACGAAAGATAATTATCTCTAACGACATGAAAAAGCTTCTAAATGAAGAACAACATGGCGTAATTTCACAATTATGTTCGCTAGAGGTTCCCATGTCGAAATCATCTATTTCTCCTGATCTCCAAAAAGTCTTGGACAATCATTCCAAGGTATTTGAGACTCCCAAAAGTCTCCCACCTATTTTTGATCATGATCATGCTATTCATTTTCCAGGAAGTGTTCCTCCAAACATTTGGCCTTACAAATATCCCTTTGCACAAAAGAGTGAAATTAAACATATGGTTGCAGAAATGCTAGAGGCTGGTATAATTCAACCTAGTCAAAGTTCTTTCTCCGCTCCAGTAGTATTGGTGCACAAGAAGGATGGATCATGGCGCATGTGTCTAAATTATATAGAGCTCAACAAGCTCACTATTAAATATAAAGTTCCCATTCCTCTCATTGATGAAATATTGGATGAATTGCATGGAGAAATTTACTTCAACAAGTTGGACCTTCATGCAGGATATCATCAAATCATAATGAAGACTGAAGAAATTATGAAAACAACAATTAGAACTCATGAGGGTCATTATGAATTTTTTGGTCATGCCTTTTTTCCTTACCAATGCACCTTATACATTCCAGGGTTTGATGAATTCCATTTTCAAACCCTTCCTTAGAGAATTTGTGTTAGTATTTTTTGATGATATACTAATCTACAACAAGTCTTGGAAGGATCATGTTCAACATGTTGATAGAGTGCTTAGACTATTGGATGAGAAACAATTATATACAAAAACCTCGAAATGTTTCTTTGGAGTACAAGAGGTATAATACTTGGGTCATATTGTATCTCGTGAGGGTGTTAAGGTAGATCCTCAACAACAACAAGTTCTCAAACTCTTAAAGAATTACCTCACTTTGAAACAGAATTGAATGAAACAACAGGCAGATCAACATCACAGCGAAAGAAGTTTTGATATAGGGGACTAGGTATTTTTACGAATACAACCAAACAAATGTCTCTCGAGCAAGCTAAGATGGATAATAAATTATCACCAAAGTGCTATGGTCATTGCTAGGTGCTGCAAAAGATTGGCACTATGGAATACAAATTGGAGCTTCCTACATCTTCGTGAGTGCCCTCAGGTTTCCATGTTTCATGTTTAAAAAAGTTTATAACTGACAAGATCCCAGGTCAAACAATATTGTCGAAATTTGATGAGGAAGGAAAAATCATATTGGAACCTGAAGCAGTCATGGAAACAAGAACCCAATACCTACAAAATCAATCAATTTCAGAGTATCTCATCAAGTGGAAGAACTTACCTATTGAAGATTCCACATGGAAGGATGAGAATTTTATAGAAAAGCATCCAGAACTGCTCAAGCATTGAGGACAAAAATTTTTGAAGGAGAGGGGCATGTTAGGTCCCTATACTACTAGTGTAACCCCTTATTGTTATTAGTGCAACCCCCTTATTATATTGTTGTGCCCATGTAGTCCCTATATTGTTATTATTGTGCCGCATATAAGCCCACTACTATTATTGTTGTGACCTTAAATTATTATTTTTATATCAGCTCTGATTACATTATGACCCCTTAGACTCCTATATATAGAAAGGAGGTATTGTCATTTGTATCATCCAAGAATTGTTTGTTTGTGTAATGTAAAGGAGGTTTCCTCCTTGAAGAGGCTTATTTATAAGGCATTGATCTATATTTTATATCTTTTTGTGAGATGGTTTCATAACACTATGGAAGAATATATGGATGAGTAAATTATGGCCAAGAATTTTGTTGTTCCTTTGGTTGGTATCTCATGGGAGAATCCTCACATGGGCCCAACTTCATAAACAAGGTCGTTAGTGTCCCTCTTGGTGCATTCTTTCTGGCCACCACAACCAAAATCTAGAACATTTATTGAACACTTACCCCTTTTCAATCCAAAAATGAAACCAACTCAGGAATGTGTTTGGCCATTTAGATAGAGACCCCCTAAGCCTCAAAGAAACTATAAGCCAATGGCGTAAAGGGATCTTCTTGAGCCCCATCTTAAATAGAGCATGGAATTTATCCTTGGGTTTTATCGTATGGGCCATATCGCTACAGCAAAAGCAAGAATCCTGAAATTGCAGAATTTATAAGAAATCATGATAGCACCAAGCTCATGGAAAGTCTTTAATTGCCCCACATCATCACCACTCCATTTCAAGAGACCCCCACAAGGCTTTATTATATTAAGCTTTGATGGGGCTTTGAAAGGAAACCCAATAAATGTTGGTTTTGGTGGCCTATTTAGGGATTATAAAATGAAAACCAAACTGATCTTTGTAGCATACTGTGGGTATGCTAGTAACAATGAGGTAGAGTTCACTATAGTCAAACAGGGCCTTCTTTTAGTGACACAGTTAAGAAGCTAATTCAGGGATTCCATTGGGAAAAAATGAGTCATAGTTGGCACATATATCATTTAGTGTAGTAGGTTGGAGAAATCATGCCCTCATTTGACTAGTTAATCAATTCTCATGTCGGACGTGAAGGGAATAGAGCTGTTGATTTCCTGGCAAACTAGATATGTACCATTCTGGGAAGTATGATAGAAATGACATGGCCACCAAACTCTCTGTAGAATGATTTGATTCCACTCCAAGGCATCCTAAAGAAATATAACAAATACAATCAACAACAGGAGGTGAGCGTGACTCACCGTCCCCGATTGGGGTGCCAGTCGTCCCTAGTGGGATTTTACGGTCAGAGAATTAATGTGTCTCATTAAGAGCAACAAAACCACCCTCTACATGTGGCCAAAAATTAGAGCGGTGGTGGCAAGCATGCGAGGTTTAATACATAAGGGTGGAAGAATCTCAAGGATAGTTGGAGAGGGAAATACTCTGTTTGGATTGTTGAGGAGAGTAATGCGGGCACTCACGATCCTGTGGAACCTGTCTGTGAGAGGAATTCAGGACAGCCGAAGAAAACTAACATCCTCATTAATTGGTAGTGATTCCTGGTATGTTATCGACCTTAACCTTGCAATTTCAGTTAGAATGGAGCATTATATTAGGCCTTCGGTCAGGGAATTGAATGTGCCTAGGCTATGGGGTGATGGGTTTTGGAAGAGGTAGAGGCATGGCCTCACTGGGTTCCAAGTCAGGTCTATGTCCATAGTTTTTGTCATCCCAGTGTCAATAGAGTTTGGGATATGTTTGTCTCTCATTGGTGCATCCAAGGTTGCAATGGTAGAGAATAGGGTATGGGAAATTCCCCTCCCACGGTTTTGGAAGTACTGATAGGGTGTTAGGTCTATAGAGAATCAAGGGGGATTCTAATTGCCTCGGCATAGAGAGAGTCAGGGGTTCAAGGAAATCCTAATATACCCTATAGTTGGAGAGGGGCAAAGTTAGAGAAGCGTTATTGGTCAATTTATGGGTCAATTTCATTCTATGGACTCAAATATATTGGGCCAGGAACCTCTATTTGGATAAAATTCATCTCAGGTATCAATGATGGGTATGGAATGACATTGAGTAATTGAAGTCGATTATGGACAAAGGGGTCTCGATTCCCATAACTTGGGCTCTCTATATGGGGTCATTTACCAAGGGGTTCAATGGGCTATGGGCTCAGTCCCGCGACTAGCTTGAATCCCCTTTCAATTCCTATTACTATGTTTGGATGATGAAGTCAATTATCATTGGAAATTGTTGCTATACTACTAATGGCCTGCTAATAGTGGCATGGCCAGCTTGTTCAAGATTTTCACTAGGAAGAGGAAGGCATATAAAAACAGTGGTGCTATAATCTTGTGTTTCCATACAATTACTCAATTAGTGGAGTGGGTTCCTTGTTTAGCTAGTTTCGTTTGAATTTGAAGTAGATTTGTAGTGTGGGCATGACCTCAGGCAACATCGAGCACCCACACTTGAGCCCTGGGCTAGTGGAAATTTGCAGGTGAGGGAAAAAGGAAATCAATTGATAGGAAGAGGAAGCAGAATGGCTTGAGAAAAGGGAGAAAAGAACAATGGTGGTTGAAGTCAAGGAAAGGAGAGGCAGAGAAAGGAAGCCTCACTACCAAGAAGCCAACCTAGGTCTTTCAATGGGTTGGGATAGGATGAGGGCACAAGCCAGCCTCACGTATAGTTGGCAAAGCAACCCAAGCTTACCATGACAACATCTCCAACCCAGTTAGGCAGTCGATTGCAGGGTGGGAATAAATATGATAGACCGTGGAAGACATTTCTTTGGACATGGATGAGTGGCAAGCAGTGGCCTCGAATCCAAGCCATACTCATGGAAGAGTAACTTAGTAAAGGAAGATAGTGCATCTATTCTAGATGATGAAGAGAATTCTAGTGAAAGCTCTACGACAATGTCTTTAGAACATGCATGTAGCCCCTCGGGGGCATTCATATTTTAGCAAAGAACTGAAATTTTTTTATTTCTAACTATAAAAACAGAGTCGTCGGCTAAGCCAAATTGAGTAGCACGTCCCTTGCATACCTCACATGGAGCTTCCTTGTTCTACTATGAAGGACCTTTCTCCTGTGGATTTTGCTAATCATGAATAGTGACAGTGAACCCATGGTTTTTTTTTTGGTAGGTAAGCACCCACGGGGGATTTGAACCAGTGACCTATCGCAAGGAGTGCCTTAATAGTGCACCCAGTCACCGTCAATCTAAAGTCCATGGGCATTGAACCCATGGTTTTCATTTTGAATGCTTTAGTCCTATAGTTTTAAAATTATTATCAGTTATATTTATCACTATTTAGAGAATATAAAGTATAAAGGCTCTAAGGTATATATAGCATGGCTAGAAAAACTTATTATTTTTTGCTTATAAAGGGCATATTTGACAACTAGGTGGCCAAGAAACAAGGGAAGCTGCGAGGCAACAAGTCCCTGCATCAAGTTGAACGTTAGGTCTTTTCCAAAACTTAAAGGCAACTGCATAGGATACCATAGACGCTGGCGCAAATGGCTTTCAAATCTATGGGATACGATGATAGAGCTTACAGAGTCTACTGGAAACTCCAGAACTGTCTCACCATTATTCCTATTAAGGGTGTGAAACTCGGTCATGTAGTATCTGTGTATCCACACGTACCATCTGAGTAACCCCACGCTACTGCAAGGACCTAAGGGATAAGAATGAAGTGAGATAGATCGAAAGACTTAGTCTTTGCTCGCTCCTTTTTCTTTCATAGCTAGCAATAATGGCGAAAATGGAAAAAAGCATGGGAGTTAGCGATCAATAGGTAAGTTCAAGAAAACAACCTTTATGTAATATAGAAAGATTTCTTATTACTTAACCTTTTTAGGTCAACTCTTCTATTCCTGGAAGACAGTCTCGTGACCAATGTGGGCATGAACGGTATAAGAGAATAATTTAATAGAAAATGACATAAATAGAGTTTCAAGAATAATGACATATATAAGATAAAATAGAATGTTGAAGTTATAATAGGAAGAGAATTGAAAAGATAAAGATACAACGTTAGTCTTTTTCAACCTACGCCGTCTTCACGCCATATTTTCTTCTTCGGAAATGAAAAGCCTATAAGAGAAGGCATGAGACTCAGATCTAGGATCAAAACACTCACATCCTCTGGGCTCTCATTCAGATTTAGTGAATTCAAAGAAGCTAAGAGCATAGCAGACAACGCAAACAATCTTTGACCTATCCTACTATTGTTGTATCAATTTCGGACACATGCTTTTCAACTTAGCACAACAATGAAATTTTAGATTTCTTTTTGGGGGAGAACACATGCATTTCCTAGCGGATTACTTTGTGAATTTTATTTAATAAAACAATGCTACTTGTTATAGACATTTTTGTGCCTAACAGCATGAAGCATGAAATTTCGATAATCTAAGGGATCCAAAGTCCCTAAACATGTTGTTCCTACCCTTAGAGGAACAAGGTCAGCAAACCACAGCACTGAAAATCAGTTCTCCACCTGAAAACACTCAAAAACAAGCTATTTATGGATCATGTCAGCTGCTCCACTGAGCATCTGCGCTGAATGTCAACTGCTCCACTCTGTACCTGCGCTGAATGTTAAAAGCAATGAAGGCTACCTGCGCTGGGCGAGATTGGCCAAGTGGCACAGTCATTCTGCAAGGTGTCAAATGCCCAGAAAGCTTCCAAAATGACACTTGGATCAGGGAATTCGCCTTGTGATGAGTAAGAGGATCTAGATCTCCAAGTGGAAGCAAGAAACTCCAAGTGGACTCAAGAACTGAAGTATAACTGAAGTGGGAGAGGACACTAGTCAGCTTCATGCCAAGCTCAAGCTGACTCATCCTTTCTCCAAATCTCCTATATATAGAGCTCTCTCATGAGGTCTAAGGAGGCTGGAATTTTGTGAATGTAAGGAAGTGATGTTGGTTTGTGCATAGAACTATTGGGTGATTGCTTTGAAGGAGGTGAAGAGGATATTTCTTTCTGCTGGGAGGTGTTGCTGGATTGGGCCTCTTATGGTTGTAACACTCTCAGAACTTTACTTCTTCCATTAATAAAGCATTTGAGGTTCTTCTATATGCATGTGTCTTTGTGGCGTATTGATGCTTGTATATTTGATTTATTCTAATCCTTGAATCAATTATGGATGTATGCTTCTTGTAGTTTCCCTTTCTTGTGCTTTTGCAGGATCTTTGTGTAGCTGGGCCAGTGAAAGAGCAAGGAGCTAGGAGCAAGCAGCAAGGAGAGAAGATCAGATCAAACATTAGTGGAAGACAACGATTAGTGGATCTCTTTCTCCCCTTTCTTACATCTCATAAAGAAGTAATCTCGAATAGCTTTGCATTCGGTTGTTGCTGAGGTACTATCACCCTTAGAGTGGGATAGGGTCATTCCGTATTGGATACTTTTCCCAACAACACTACTACTTGAACCGATACACCTAAAAATAGAATCAGCGGAAGCAAGCACCCAGTCAACTTGACCTGGCATGCAAATTGCACGTCTAATTTTTAAATAAAATATTTTGTAAAACTGATACACCTGTTTTATAAAAAAGCCTCAACACAGCCACATATCTCTCATACATATCAAATGGCTTCTTCCAGATCTAGGGTGCATGCATACCAAATGTCCAGGTTGGGAGGCCCGTTGCCGGTCCTGAAAATGCTATAGTTCCAGATCCAATTCCAGGTGCATATCCAGTAGCAGAACCTACAGATTGAGACCGAGAACCATAAAAACCAGAAACGAAAATAGAATCAGCAGAAGTAACATAGAGATATGCATCTAGAAGCTTTGCATCGCGATCTTGAATTGCTGGTACTAGCATTCGACCTGGGAGGGAGGTTACTAATTCAAAGTGGTCAATCGGCTCTGCCTTCACCTCTATAGGATTACCTAAATCTCCAATGAAAGAACCTGGAGCTGCTTGCTCAGATGCTTCCTGTGCTACGGGTGCTTCAGGGTCTCTATCTTGAGAAACTGCCTCTTTAACAGGCGGGTCTTGCAATAGATACTACAACCCTTGCTACTTACTCTGCTGTTAGTGGTGCTTCCATTCATTTCATTGGCGCAGGATTGGGATCTTAAACAACGGGCTCTGCTACTGAATCTGCTTACTTAACAACGGTGATAGATTCTGCTAATGGCACTGAATATGGGTCACCTTGACCTCTGCTAGAAGATCGGCTTCTAGCACTAGATCTTTATTCGCGCTTAGATCTGCTGCCTCTGTGGCTACTCTTTATGTTTTATGGTCAACCTGCTGCTTACGGGACGTGAAGGTATGCTATGTAAATGTACAAAGATCTTGCTTGAAATTTAGATTTCAGTGAAAATTTTGAAAAACAAATTAAATACAATAGGTTTGATTTAACTCATTGTAATATTTTGAGAATGGTATCCAAAACTAGGCTCGCTGTAATTAAAATCTGCTGTAATAGACTTACTTAACTTTTTCGAGGCTGTTTCCAGCAATGGCGTTCGCTCAGATCCTTGCGTGCACTTAAGGTCATAATCTGAAGGAGTAAGTCGGCGGAGGATATGGAAGGCTGGCCACTGCCCAGCATAGGAGGGTAAGTTTTTCCGTGAAGGAAACTTGAAATTTAGATTTCAGTGAAAATAATGAAAAACAAAGTAAATACAACAGGTTTTATTTAACTCATTGTAATATTTTGAGAATGGTATCCAAAACTAGGCTCGCTGTAATTAAAATTTGTTGTAATAGACTTACTTAAATTTTCCCAGGCTGTTTCCAGCAATGGCATTTGCTCAGATCCTTGCATGCGCTCAGGGCTGTAATCTGAAGAAGTAAGTCGGTGGAGGATACCAAAGGCTGCCCACTGCCCAACATAGGAGGGTAAGTTTTTGCGTGAAGGAACCTTGAAATTTAGATTTCAGTGAAAATTTTGAAAAACAAAGTAAATACAACAAGTTTGATTTAACTCATTGTAATATCCCTTCTATTTTCTCTAAAGCAGAGAAGAGTGGCTTCGCTCCTTGATTCATTCTCTCCCTAACCAGCTTCTCTTCGTCCAATTGAAGATCTAGCCCTTGATCCAAAATCTTACCTAGTTACAACAACATACCTAGTTACAGCAGCATACCTCACTGGTTGATCAAATCATGCTCCAAATTGGTTAGAGTCTATCCCTCTAAAATTATAGGACAGTCTAAAGCAGTGTTGTCAACTTACTATAGAGTGTATGACACCTCTGTTTACATCTAAACATAAGAATAGAAGAGGTGTCATGTAAACAGAAAAACAGAAGATTGTATGCGACACCTAACAGTTGTGGCAGGAAGCGGTGGTGGCATCCGTACATGAAGCGGTGGTGCTTCTCTATTATAAGATGGTTTTCTATTATACTAAATATATTTTGATTAACATAAAATGCTTGAGATTTAATGCTGGCATTTTTCCAGCATTAGTTTGAAGCTAAATTTACAACTTTGAAGCGAAAATATGATATAACATATGCTTTCTGCCTGCTTGCCTCAGGAAGAGGCCAAATAAGGCCATGAAAAAGAATACTGTTAAAAAAGTTTAAAAAGTTTGGATATTCGCGATAGGAGGTGGCTATTCATCAGGTTAAGCAGGTTAAACTAATGCTAAAACTGAACAATTCGATTACTATAGTCCCTGGCCATTGCCAAATGGCAGAGACTAATAATAGGACTTTTGGAATCTTCATTTATTATCAAAAATCATTTGGTGGATAGTGGGTATTTAAATATCATAGAATAATTTTAGTATTATTGAGAGATATAGATCTTCAATTTATGTCAAACTTGGTTACATCTTTTTAGTTTTTCAATTAAATTATCCCTTTTAGCTTTCTTCAATTAAATTAAAAATATGTAACACCCCTAAGTAAAATGTAAATATTTAATTTACTTTCACTACAATAATTAAATGAATTGTGGCATGTGTGGAAGTGTAATGAAAATTTAATGTTTTAAGTTTTAATTAAAAGAAATTGGTTATGATTAGCAAGGGAATTTACAGGGAAAAGTCACTAAGTGAAGGTTTCACATACTAGAAAGTTAGAGGCAATTACTCCCATCCCAAAAGATAAATTATCTATGTTGGGAAAAACAATCCAAGGAGGGTGTGAGGAAAAACCTGAGGTGTATGAGAAAGGAGAATAACAAGAATAATTTGATTTCCTCATCATTACACTTTTGAGGAAGGCAGTACGCTTCGAGAAAGGGGATTATTAAGCTGATTGGGCAGTGTAATTCCTTGATCAAACATGGAGTCTGAGAAAATACTTGGTGAGGTCTTTGTCTATTACTGTTTTAAAAGTGGAAACTGGCAGGGGGAGAACCGATGGTTGTCATTCTCATTGGCTGGGAGGAGTGGTACTTCTGCTTTGTAAGCCAGTGGAATTCCCTTATGAGACTTGGAGTCTGAGGAAAGACCTGGTGAGGTCTTCATCTATTACTATTTTGAAGTGGAAACTGGCACGATGGAAAAGTGGTGGTTGTCATTCTGATTGGCTAGGAGGAGTGGTACTTCTCCTTTGTAAATTCCCTGATAGCCTAAACCAAACATGTAAGTTTTTCTTTGTATTTCTCCAAAACTTTTATTTCTTTTGTAATAATTGTGAAATGAGTATACTATGTGAATTTATAACGCTACATGGTTGGAAATGAATGAAATGGGAATATTTTATTTGTAATTACTATGGCATAAGCCCATTTGTAAATATTGTGGTATGTTTTACTAGTTGAGATAGGGAATGAAACAAAGAGTTTCTTTTATGAATGAAAAACTTTCTTTTGTCAATGAAAAACTACAATTGGGTGGTTGAAGTAGAATTAGGAACATATATACATATAAAATTACACTTCTAATAAATAAATTATTAATGCATTCATGGTATAAGAACCCTCATGAACAAGGGTCAGCCCAGTTGGTAAAAGAAACCTGTTATCCGAAATGGTCCATTTTCTAGACATATATACATTTAACATACTCCAAATAGTGAGTAGTAGGTTTCGAAGGAACCAGGTTCCACATACCCTCACTCAAATGAGGGTATTCATAGTGTTGATACAAAATTTAACCCAAAATAATGCTACTACAATAATGACCAGAAAAGTAAAGATTTTTGGAAAATTGGGATCTCTCGAAATGGTATTATGTTTTCTACATATTAATGAGGAAAGAAGTATTAGGTCATGCAATCTATATTTTGAGAAAGGACATCAATAGGACATAGATGCAAAATGTTGTAGACAAAATATTACCAAATGACCCAGAACAAATTTATTATAGTCTTGTAATTTCAGAATAAAAAAACATAAAGGATGAAGCCTCAGAATTATTAACTATGGAAGCAATGAAACTATGGCTTTGTATAATCATACTAGGAAGGTTTACAAATTAATTTAATAATATGAAAATTTAACCTACCAAAAAGGATCTTAGGGAAGCAATGTAAATTTGAGGGATTTCATTAAAGGAAATCCTGGGAAAATTTGTAATGGTTAGCTACAGTCAACAAGCACATTTTAGTAGTCAATAGTAATTGTTACATATTCTATAAACAAAAATAATAAAAAAGATAGTTTATGGGAGCCGATTAAAATCCATAGTCTAGTAACTTCAACCTTCATTTTATGTAAAAGAATCATATTGTAATAGGGTGGTGAAAGGCTATAGTACGTGTCAATCTAAGTATTCGAAAAATAAATCAAAACAAAGCAACAATCACAGTGTAACATTTGGTAGGTAAGAGTTAGTTTTGGGTTGTACCAGGAGGCTAGTGAACCTGGAAGTAGTCCCTTAACTGTTCGGCCAAAATAGGGAAAACAATTTCCAATACCATGAGAGACAAAAAAATAACATATGTTCTATGTTGGCTTTCATAGCTGAAGAATAGACAATTCTCTAAGAAAAATATATAAATACAAGAAGAAAGAGAAAGTTATTAAATGGATTTAAATACACATCAGTAATGGCAATTACAAGTTAGCTAATGACAATAACCAAAATCGTCGTAAAATATGAACCTTAAGATTCACGGAAAAACTCTACATCATCTCCTTAAGCTGCAACTGCTAAGGGCCATCACCTTCAACGACACAATTAACCAGATTGATACAAAGTCCTGATTAAATAACAGTGTAAAATTAAGTATAGTATAATATTACAATATTCCGTCAAGAACCCAAAAACTATGTGGTTATAATCACCGAAAGTACATGTACAATTGAAACCCGAATTTAATTTCAATATAAAATTGGAACATATATTTCAGAATTACAATCTCAAGATCTATACAATAGAAATTCCCCTAATAAATTATAGGAGATGGCAGTGTTTAGACTGGCCACAAAATCTGTGCCATTGGCAATTATCTCACAAGAAAAATAGCTGGAAGATTAGACTAGTTAGGGTTCCTAACAGTCGAACATCAGTATTGGAAGAAGTAGGAAGACATTCCTTTCTGATTGGAGTTGTTCCGAAATATAACACACCTGGAAACCAAAGAAGAAATAATAGGAAAATCCTTGGTAGTTGAGAAAGCAGTTCGAACCAACTTTACTTGATATGGCATAGCTATGGTACACTGAAGAAAAAGGGAATAGGATATTAGTTAACCTGGAATCGATGTAAGAAAAATTAGACTAAATTATGTTGATAAATTGACTGGTAAAATTACCTGAGCATTGTAGCTGGTATAAATGAAACCCTCACAGTGGAACTGCAAAATAAGAATGTTTGGTCACGACCTCATTCTTTAGATGTTAATAGGTCTGGTTAACTCATGAAGGAAGGAGATAGTTGACTTAAGCCGTAACCATGAAACCCCCGCAACCCTCGCACCTAATCTGCATAGCGAGAGGTTGAGCCACTATAGAAAACAAAGAAATAATTAGATCAAAGACTAAACAATATTTATAGAAAAAAATGGATTAGTCGTTTCAGAAAAGCTAAGTTTAGATAGGAAGGTTTTCTTTTACCCAAGTGTTCTCTCTAGTCCGTGACTCAACATCCGTGAGTAGGGGATTTGTTCACAATGAAAAAACTAATAAGAGTTGAGTATGACTATGAACACCCAAACTGTATCTGTAATAATACACTAGCCTTACATTAGATCATTACCTTAGATTGTAGTTTGATGAGTTTGTACCAGATGTGGAAGAGTTGTATGCACTAGGGTACATGAATAAAGAAGTTTCAGATTGGTACTAGTATTTGGAGCAATGACAGAATGAAACTTTGGAGAGGGTTTGGGAGGGGGTAATACCCTAATTATCTCCCAATTCAGATTAGCCATTAGATAATTGGAGAATAAACATTGCAGAAATCTCCCATGTGTCATTCAATCGGGTGCCCGTGACATTCAAGAAGCTTCAAATGAATCATATCTCATATCCTTCTTAGTCCCTTCCGCAAGGCAGGGAATATAGTAATCGAAATGGTGGCTTTTAACATTTATATAACCTGATTACTATCACGAATAACTAGCTACTATCATGAATAGCCAAACTTTTTTAACATTAATCCATTTGATCATCTTATTTGGCCTCTTCTCGGGTAGAGAGGCTAAAGGCATAGGTTATATCATCTTTTCACTTCACATTTGGAAATTTCGCTTCGAACTAATGTCGACATTAAATCTCAAACATTTTAGGTTAATCAAGATATATTTCCATGGACTACATTGTATAATAGAGGAACCATCACTACTACATGTACGCCTGCCACCGTATGCTTGCCACCATTTTAGGTGTCATACACTCTTATGTTCTTTTATTTACATGTAACCAAGTGTCATACACTCGAAAGTTGGTAGAACTATGTCATACATTTCCACTTGATCCCTCTATCCACCTGACAAGAGAAGAAAACAAGACACTTCAAAGAAAATAAACACCTCCTCAACGAGATTTCACCTACTCGATGCTCTCTGTGTTAACAAGATTATATTTTTAGAGAACTAGAATAGAAAGACAATTCACTGGAAACAAAAGCAAGTAAGATAACAATTAGAAACTAGGCAGATGGTTAGTGAGTAGGATAACAAGAAGAAACCTAGCAATTAGGGTAGCAGGTAGAAACTAGGTAGATGGAAAGCAGACAAAGAAATATTACCTCTGATTATAGCATGCCTATAACATGGCTATATTGCAGAACTATCATGCTCTGTCAATTTTCTACTACTTTTCTACTTCTGGGCCTTTGTGTCACAAGGCCACTTGACTAACAAGAGAGAAAACACTGTCCAAAGCTCATTGATCACCTTCCACACCCCATTTCTTTGTCTCCGAGTCATATTCAAGCTATTGCTATAGAATTAGTTGTTGCATTCCATTATGGAAGTGCAGGAAACTGTGGCAGATCGAACGATGAGTATAAACGAGCAAGGAGAAGCACGAGAAAGGTTTCAGTGTGTAATGAGAGTGCAACCAACTCTTCCTTAGATGAGTTTTCAACGATAATTAGACCAGACTTCCAGACATCAAGTGTTGAGGTATCTTGCGACATATGTTATCTATTCTAGGGTGGTTATAGCTCTCACTTAGTTGGTAGTGTGGTTGTAGATTTCACTTAGAGCTAGCATGAGAGCCTTAATAATGGTGCCTTCAAGATCACCACCACAATTTATAGCCAACACACCATTCCTCATCGAGTCATTTACCTGAGTTCCAAAGAACCTTCTTGTGTGTTTATAAAATCCTGTGACTATTCTTTCCTATAGGAGAGATGCTAAAGATTCATACTTGAAGGGATCTCCTGTCATGTTAGTTGGGAACTATACACCCATGCACTATGTAGCCGGAGACTGTACAACCCAAGAATGTTGTATAATATCTACAAATTACTTCAACTACAATCACTAAGGGAATGTTATCTGATATATGCATATTCCTTCAATCACGCTTAGCATGGCCATGTAGATGGCGTCGACACTCGCATGGTGAAGATCGAACCAACACTTGTATGTAAATGTAGATGGCACTTTCATGTTGATGTAGATGGGATTTCAACAGAATTAGGTTGTGGGTGGTTATTTTCAACCTTCGAAATAAGTATTTAATCCTAGCCAAGTAATGAAAACATCTACACGAAAGCAATGGCTCGGTCAAAGAGACATATTCATATTTTCCCAAACCGAAAGTAGGAATTCATTCCCTCCCTCTAAATATAATCAATGTGCAATGACTAGAATAAGAAACACACCAAGACACTACTATACTGAGTACTAGAAGAGTTTGAGAGATGACTTTTTTACCTCAATTACTGTAGTTGTTCTCCACGTGATTTTGGTGTGTCAAAGTGTCTAGCAGAAGAGAAACTTGGGAATAAATTCTTATGATACCTATGATGCATGCATGGTCAGTGTCACCACAATGCTCTAATTTTACTTTATTTATTATCTTTTTTATTTTTAATTATAACTTTGACATACACTATATATTTTCAAAATATCTAATTCATACCTGACACTGAGTTGACAACCCAAGAGTTTGTAGTTGATGAATTGAGATGCCTTGGGCACTCAATGAATTTACCTGGGTAGATCAAGTGGCGATAAAATACAAGTAAATTTCCTTTAAGGAGGTTTGATGAGTTTTCTTCTCCAAAAGATAATGCATTGGTTTGTCTCCCTATTCTATTTTCATAAAAAATTAACCAATATTCCAATATGATATTAAACGAGGATAGACTAGCCACACACACATCTAACCATTGTATTGCCTAATGGTTTGTCAAGTAGCACTTGCTCATAAGACTTCTTCATTTGTCGATCTGCACTTGGTTGTAAGACCGTATTACTCATCAGTTCCAAAGGATGGAAGATGCTCAATGATCCCTTGGTTTGCAAGTTTCTTCTTCACAAACTTCACTCTTGAATAATCCATTTCTTGCCTAGAAATAAAAAAAGGTTGAGAAATTCAATATATAAGGAGTTTCATTCTTTTTCTTCCCTTGTCTATTGTTCTAATCCCCTGTTTTTCCTTATTTCATGAAAGCCTCTAGTTGGAAGTTAGTTTGGAGGACCAGGTTGGGTGTTAATCTATATGGCTAACTAATAACAAGAAATGCATTCCATGAATAAGAACTATGTATTGATTATTGTATCTCCAAAATTAGACATATCATAACTAGTACAACTTATTGAATAAGGATAGCTTAGATCAACCATTCAATGGGAATGAATGAAACTTTTATTAAGGGTCACATTGACATTGTGCCAATTGTCATGATTCTTGCATTGCATATTAGATTAACATTGGCATGTGTTGCGTATTAGATTAACAGTGAAAATTTCGTTCTCATGAAATAGATGGAAATTCAGACTCAGTGTTTCATAATAATCGCATAGTCCCAATATCCTCATCCATTTTATTTCATTCCAAAGGGAAAATGTCATTGAAAACACCCAACTGAAACAATGACAAATTATGCTAACAAAGATTCAAATTTAAGATCCACTTGATCTGCCTAGGTAAATTCATTTGGGTTCAGTCTCATATATCACTAGGTTGTTCATTATATTTTTTTCAAAGGTTTGTTAGGATACCCATTTAGCTTAATCCCACTACTCGTGGTTGGATCTTTGACTTTTACAACATTTTGTCTTAGAGACAAGCACTAAATAAGATTGATTGACTTGCTCCAGAAACCATTACATTTCTATGGAGCATTAGGGAACATCACAATGTGCACTCAGAATTTATGCCATATTTTTTTTCACTCCCAAAATCATTTCACACAGGTACTGCTATGAATAGACGTAAAATGCTACCAAAATCTAATTTTCCATATTTTAGTTTGGAAGGGAGGGGTCCAGTTTATAAATTATTAGCTCTGACTCTTTGTTTGTTGTTTGATAGGATTGAGTTTTAGCATTGATGCACTTACTTCTTTGGAAGGTAGACTTCTACTCAAAGAAATTATACAGTAATAAGAGGTTATCCCAAAGTAGTTTAGTTGTGAAAGTGACATATTTTTTCCTTGCTAGTTCAAGGATAAGAAATAGGAGCTTTTGAAAAAATCTTGTATTTTGAAGACATTTCAATTTGATTCCCTACCAATTTTTTAAGTTTTACCTCATTTTTCTCTAAGTTACAACATCTACATACACAACATGAAGCCCTATGCTCCCCATCATTTGCAAGTAATCCAAAAATATTTACTCGAGAGTTTGATATTGTAACACCCCTCCCTTGTGTATTAAGTTATTGTAACCTAAGCTGAGAAAATATAGGTGTGATATGTAATATGGAAAACAAATATCTTATTAAATAAATTAATAAATAAATCACTTGGAAAAGTGAGACACCAAGAGATGAGATTCTTTCCAAATCCCATTGAGGAATGGTATAGGATAAATATTTCATGATAAAGTTTCTAGATGTGATTCTAGATAAGGTTGGATGGATTGGAGATAAATATCCATCAGATGGATTGGATAAAGATATCCATTAAGGAAAAAAGATAAAATATTTGCAAAGATAAAGACAATCTTTTATGAGGAAAAACCTCGTGGGGGATAAAGGCGAGGTTTTTCGAAAGAGACCTAGGAAAATGGATAAAAATCCATAAAAGTAGGATTTCATTAATGGAAACTATATCATGAAAGAGGGTATTAAATACCCATGGCATAGATCAGTTTGATGCAGTTGATCCATAACAAGAACCTCGGCTCATGGGGGGGCTCAGAGGTGATTCATGATTGGGTGGTGGTGCTCCACTCTCCAAGTGATGTTTTAGCGGGATTCATTTGCAAAAAATGTTCTTTATGATGTCTTGTTCCCTCTATGTTTCAAATTCATTTAGCTTATGAAATAAACTGCATGATTTTTTCTAGATATGAGAATGATTGAAGGAATTACATGTCACTATTATACATGAGTAGATTTACCTGTGCTCATGGTAGTTATGAGATGTTTATATGGGTGCATGTGATTCTAGTTACGAGATACATGTAGTTTTAGTTATGGTTGTGAAATGTGGATCTTATGTTGTATTAGGTGACTAGTTGTGCTTTAACTGCTATGAAAATTGGTTAATTATGGTTAAGGATCAACAATAGTGACTATGATGCAGATTTCTGTGCATAATCCTTAAGGGACATGTGTTAACCTTACATGAATTTGTGGCAGTATGATTATAGATTATGTACGATGAATGATTTCATTTTCATGCATGTGATTCTTATTGCATCGAATACCTAGCAACATAGTAGGTAGCTGATATTGATTGGGGCGATGGAGCCATCTTACTCATTAATGCTTCTACGAAATCATATGTATGAGATTGAAATTGACATGAGATATTGATGCATGTAGAACAATTAGGAAATAATGCTTCTAATCTATATAGTCAATAATTCAGAACATCTATACCATGCATATCATAACAATTTTCTTCCAATAAGGCTAATCTAGCTAGTTATGCACGTGGAATAATGATGGAGGGATGCTTTAAATAGTATTGTCAATAATTCAGAATTTTTCTATGTGCTACATATTACAAGAATTGAATCCAATGAAGCTGGTTTAATTACTGGTGCATGATGCATAAAAGTCATGTGTCTATTAATGCGAGTAAGGAGTTATTAAAAAGTTAGTTGATTGCATGTTATGATTCATTATTCTCTCTAAGACATGGATTATGCTTAAGGGTTGATCAAAAAATGTATTTAATATTGTATATGATTCCTTACTGAATATATTCAGTAGTAATATTAGGAGTACTAAACATTAAAACTTAACTATTCATGAAGTAAATTTTAATTAATGGAGTCTAGTAGCTAAATTCCCAGGGTGGGCTCAGAAGGTTCCGTTACAAATGGTATGAAAGCCATATGTTCAAACACTGAGGTCTACGGACCAATCCACCTTTTCAAAATGTTTGCGGACGAGTTTTAATAAGAAAAATAACCTAATTTTTTTATAAAGAGTAAAGTTTAATCTTGAAATTTAAAGGATTGAATTTCAGATCGATTCTCACCGCCTAAGGAAATTAGGATTCTTTGTGAATGAATCCAAATCTTAACATGGTTATTGAGGGGTTAATAATATCAAATTCACTTTATATATATAATGCTATTATTTCGATTAATATGACCCTTATAAAATAAGGATCTTAATTGTTTAATTTGTGGCATAATTGTTCATAATGAATTATGCATGTTGGGAAATGAGGGTTGTTAAGGATGAATTGAAATATTAATTTTTTCTTTGTAAGGAAATGAGAAAGCACTGACATTCGTATCACTCCATATAAAATAATATGATCACATAAAGCAGCTTGAATTGTTCCCCATACGAAACTAATATTTAAAAAAATGGGGTTGTATTGGCAGTAATAATGGGTGGTAAACCATTGTCCCTGACTCATGTAGACAGTGAGGGTTGGAAGCAATTGCTACCCCATATGATTTTTCGACTCTTGGTATTCTTCTCAAACATTTTGTAGAACGATAATTCGGGCTCTACTACATTCCCAAAGTCATGCCACCACCGATATGGGGTAGATCTGGATGGATGGTCAATGAGGTAGAGAAAGGCTTTAAAAGAAACCATGGAATCTGGTCATGAAGGGAAGTAGCGCCATTAAAAATCTGAGTGAGAGCTGCCTTCGTTTCCAAAATTAGACAAGGTCGCTAGTGGATTCATCATTGACTTGAGATTGTAATCAGAGAATACGTGGGATAGTTAATTATAGTGGCATTTAATGGATAGGTACAACTAGCTTCCTCTGCGCTCATGGAGATGGTGACGACTTGGAATCATAGCTTACCCAATCAGAATAGTCGCCGGTAGATTCTTTTACGGTTGCCGAGTCAACAGTTGTTCTATACCCTTTAAGGGGTGATGTAAATCCAACCACTCCTTACTGTTCAACTACGTAGTAATGATGGAAATCATATCGCTGGAAGAGTGGCTATTGAAGTTGCACATCGAGGCACGTGGGAATGAGGCTTCCGCGCGTGATATGTAGATGGCCAAAAGCTAAGCTCTTATTGCATTCTAGAAGAAAAGCTAGCAAATTAGGTGATTTAATCGTGTATATATTTATAGAAACATGTGATTCACCATACAATTTCTTCTTCCCTATGGCTTGGCACTAGAGACATGGGTGTGATTCTTGTTCATAACTCACTGTCATTTTTTTTCGAATGTGTTACTATTTTGCTCTTTTATTTCGATGGGACGTGGTTATGTTTAACCACAGTTATGGTACCAGATTCTAAAAGAAAAAAGGTCACTTTCTAGATGGAATCACCATAAAGTCATCTCTCTGTTTGTCGATAACACACATGCATTCCATTGATGATAGTAATCTGCTAGCCCCTTGTGCAAACATTAGAAGGCGAAACTACCGTATGAGATTCATTCCATTACCCATCTAGATTCGGATATGTTTGACCTTATCCATGACTTTGGAAACATCCATGAGAACTCGACCTCATCCAATGGTTCGAAGAAGTATGATCCCAAAAGACGACTTCCTACTTATAGATATGGAAATGTTATCCATGAAACGCTGGTAAAAGAAGTTGGAAGGAAAATTTTAACATATTAGGGATATGTATTATCTAAAATGATAAGAGATAAGCCTTACCGATAATCATTATCTAACCGCGATGGAAAATTTTAACATATTAGGGATATGTATTATCTAAAATGATAAGAGATAAGCCTTACCGATAATCATTATCTAACCGCGATGGCATATAAACCTTGACAATGAGGAGGCATTGGCTTTTACTCCTGTTTTTGGAAAAAATTAAGGCAAAAGTCGCAGGCTTTCTGGTCGTGCCAACAATAAAAAAAGACTGTTGTGAAAGCAACTCAGTTTCTATAAATACCATTCACTGCAATATCAAACATGCAACACCTTACTCCTCTTTCCCTTGCATGATTTCTTCCACTTCGCATAGTTTGAGTTTCATACCCATTTAATCAATGGAAGGAAGAGTGTGGTATTTGATTAATAAGGGCAATGAGTGTAGCATTGTTTTTCTACAACTACCATCATGTTTGCTTTTGTCCTCCTGGGAGGGACTTGTAGGAGGTGAAGGTAGCTCTGCAGGTGGGGGATTGGAAGAGGGAGAGTTCGTAATGTCTGATGATGCACTCAAGGTAGAACTGACGATGAGCGGTTGAGGGGAGGGTTTTAGTGCACGTAGGTACTAAGAACCCTGTTGTGATAGAATTGAAGGCAATGTTGTTCCACCTTAAACTATATTCAACTTCAACGTCCCTAGCACTGGAGTAGTTGCTCAATATGTCTTGACCCCCCACCTGGATTCACATACCACCTCTCGAGTAGGATGGTAAAAGAAAATTCAAGAAAAAAGCAAGAAGTTTGACAGAATCAAACATAAAAATTTTATTTGCGGTAATATAAGTATATTTTTGTAAGGTCGCTATGTGTTGGCAATGGTAAGGATATGTATTTATTTTTGTATTACGTGTTGAGAATTTTCGTTCTTGAAGCTAGATAAATCGAGATGCTTACCGGTCTTGAATGAATATGAGTTTTTGACCAGAAAGGTTTTTAATATAAATTTTCCATGTTTAATTTTATGAAAATCGAAAGTGTAATTTAACAAGAAACAACCCAGATAATGGAACCTCTCTTTCTATGGTTCTGATCTATTTTTTCTCCATAGTCGAATTTCAAACTTGGTTACACACGTGAAATGAAGAAAAGTATACTCATTTCATCATTTTGTTTTCCGCAGGTGAAAGAAATTAAAGAGAGGAAGATGGTTTGTTATTGAAAGTCGTATGAGTTAAAACCATTCTAATTCCATGATTGATAGAAACGGAAAGTACCTAACCATAGTAGTAGGTAACATTTTTTAAACCTTAATGGGTACAAGCATGATAATAAATAATCATGATTTCCGTAAGGACATGAACGGTGTGTTTTTTCGATTTGTCTGCAAACTAAATTAAAAATCATATTACTATGGGATCTTTTGGTCAGATCAATCATCCTTGCAGCAATGAATGACGAAATCGATGTAATATATCAATGCCACAAGTTTTGGTTCTGATGGCGGCCGAAATAAGAACGAAGAGACACGTATAAGTAAATGAATTTAATTAACCGTTTATAACAAAAGGAAACTGCATGTAAAAGATTACGTGTTATTTTTTGGTTGTTAGAATTTTTTTGGAAAATTCCATTGTTTCTGTTCATAGTTGTTTTCCAAATCAAAAGTAGATATACAAAAAGGTGAGAACCTTAAACACTCTGGTTTCTTGTCATGGATATTTCAAGGAAACTAGCTTATAAATCTTCTTATATACCAGTGATAAAATTTGTATAATCATTATTATTTCTCTCTTTAATAGTGGAATAGATAATAGCATGAGGTGTCATTCAACATACGTCCATACAACTTTTTCTCTGGTTATCATTGACAATAACGAACCCAACGCTTATATAAAGTGTTTTAATTCCATTATCCAGGACTCTAGAATCTGAGTATGCTCATCTTAAGTTATCTTTACACTTTGTTTCGAAGGTGATAACATAAAATAAGTTAGTGGTATTGAGTTAGTACCCTCAATCTACGAATCTACCAATCAACTTCATGAGTTGGGCATAGGAACGTAAAGAATAATACAAACAATTAACTTATTTATTGATGGGCCAGCACACGTGGTCCCGTCGCTCCAAAGCAGACCTGTAACACTCTTATGAACCGGACAGTATTACAATTGATTTAGTAATAAATTCGGATTGATTTACAATCACCTTGGTTTACGGCATGTACTGTGGTGGTCTATCGGGCGGACAACTGTCCCACCTCGAGATTCTGGAAAGTTACTCGGCTTGGGTTTTACCCTGTTCGTGCCCTTTGGGTTGTCATTGTTACCTAGTTGTTTAGCTCTGCAGTCTGGCGATTTTCTTTGTGACTGTTGTAATGTCTGCGGTGAAAAAAAAAATGCGAATCCTGCCTGCTCGGTCGACTATGTAGCAAGCGTTTGGTTGCAGTTCTGTTGTTCCATATCCGGGCTTGTATGTTTCGACTGTCTGGTGTCGCTTTGGTAAGTTCGGGCTACTGTATTGTTTATATGTATGTTTCCTCTGTCGTTATGGCGTTTTTCCCTGCCTTTGATGTTTGTCACGGTACTGTCTGTTCGTTTCTCTCAAGGGTCCATGGTTATTCGAGAACTGTAAGTTAATGGAACTTTGGTTGCAGTCCTGGTTCGTCAGCCTCCAAGTTCGATGGGTTGCGCGGCTTTCTCTGTTCGACCCTCTGCTAATTTAATTGGTAAGCTCCCGTTCTCTGCCAGACTTCGTTTCCACTGCTTGTTTTGATACTAATAGCCCGGCTCCTCTGTGAGCAGGGTTCGTCCATTTGAGGGGTTTGCTATGCAGTTGCGGCTCACCTTTAGGTAATATTTCTTGTTTACTCTCTCAGTAATTCCCTTTCAATTTCTCAGCTTCTCGCTTTTCTTCGAGGGTTGGTAACTAACCCTTTCCCTTTTCATCCCTATGCAGGTGGAGCCGTTCGCTGGGTCGAATGCATTGGGCTTCCGACCATTCTTGATAGCTTACGAGTAGAATTGTTCTTTACTTTGGCTGTACTAGGTTGGATTCTTGTATGGATTGTTGGTTTGTTTGTTGGGTACTGTATTGGGTAATTTCTTGCTGCGGCTGTTGATCATAACCCTGTCGTTCCCTATGCATGTGAACTGGGTAGGGTTTGAAGCTACGTTGAACAATAGTTTGTAATGCTGAGATGGACTTTTAATAATCATATTTATTCCGTGAATTTATGTAGAAAGAAAATCTTGAATCGCCTTATGGGTTCGTTTGCATACCTTTGAAAATGTTTTTGTCTGAGACATTGTAAGTGCGTGCCCTGTGCCGGTTGGTGTCACCTCTCGTTTGTTTATTTGTCCTTCCACTCGGTTCGTAGTCTATCAAGAACATGTAATAGGTTTTGCAACATGAAAAAAAATAAAATAGTAACACAGCATTGAATTGTACAGTTTTTCTTTTGAGGACGCACGTAGGGAGTGTTTGTGCACTGAAAAACAAAATGAATATATTTCTTTCTGTTCTTTTATCTTTTCACTCCCGAACCCCTATGGGCTTGTTTTCCTCCGTTTTTGTATTATTTTTCTCAAGCAGTTGGATAACTGCTGTCAGTTGTTCTGTTGTCAGTTACATCAGTTATTTCATATTTGAAATTTATTCATGACTAGCTTGTTTCCCTTTGTTTGTATTTACAACAGTATGTAACTGTTCAACAACTAATGATTCTAACTAATACTACTATTCCTAATTAGAACTCGTTACAGTATTCTAGGCATTTTTAAACAGAAAACAAAAACAACTGATAATAAAAATAATTAAAAAAAAAAAGATTACAACAGTATGTAACCGTTCAGCAACTAATGATTCTAACTAATACTACTGTTCCTAATTAGAACTCGTTACAGTATTCTAGGCATTTTTAAACAGAAAACAAAAACAACTGATAATAAAAATAATTAAAAAAAAAAAGAAACAGAGATGCTGTCCGTTCTGCGATCTATGTTCTCTGTCCTTCTCAGAAACCATGCCAACCTTCTTTCTATCTCTGCCCTGTTAACCAGTTGCTCCTGCATCAGGCTTCCGGGGTAAAAGAATTTCATGGCTCTGTTCCATGAGTTCCTCCACCGAATAACCATCCTTCTGTATCTGTGCCGCGTCGAGCCATGAGCTGTCCTCCATTGGACAGTCTCTCCACTTGACGAGGTAACGCAGATATTCCTTCCTGCACGTCTTCTGGGCTACCTGGGTGCTGAGGATCCCTTCAATCTCATGGGTCCGGGCAGAAGGTAACTGTTTCTTCCAAGAACTGCCTCCAAATTGGGTGTCCCGTTCTGGCTGTACTGCACTATCATCCTCTGCTTGGGCATTATATGGGAACAAATCCGCCACATTAAAAATAGGTGATATGCCTATGTTCAGTGGCAACTGAATCTCGTAAGCGTTGGCTGAAAATTTTCGTAGGATCTTGCATGGACCAGTTTTCTTATATTTTAACTTGTTATATGTGCCCCTAGGAATCCGTTCCCAGTGCAGATGCGCAAGGACCTCGTCTCCAACATTAAAATGTACCTCTCGTCGTTTTGAGTCTGCTTGCTGCTTGTATTTTTGTACGCTGTCCTGCAACCTTAGTTTGACCTCTTCATGAAGCTCACTCATTGCTTCTGCAAAATCTTCCCCATCCGCGCTTCTCCATTCCAGCTTTCCCAAATCTCGCAGTTCATGTATTCCTCGAGGATGCATGCCATACAAAATCTGGAATGGGCTAAGTCCGGTGCTACGATTGAGTGAATCATTATAAGCGAATTCTGACTGGGCAAGAGCTCGATCCCATAATCGTGAATTTTCTCCAGTCAAACTCCGTAATAAATTCCCTAAGCTCTTGTTCACCACCTCCGTTTGTCCATCAGTCCGCGGATGATACGCAGAGCTGAAATTCAATTGCGTGCCCAACTTTTTCCACAGGGTGCGCCAAAAGTGCCCTGTGAACTTTACGTCCCTGTCTGAAATGATAGTTCTGGGTAGGCCATGTAATCTAACAACTTCCGTGAAAAACAAGTGTGCCACGTACGTGGCGTCACTAGTTTTCCGGCAAGGAATAAAATGAGCCATTTTTGAAAATCTATCTACCACCACCATTACCGAATCATACCCCCACTGTGTTCTAGGCAGTCCGAGAACAAAGTCAATGCTGACCGAGTCCCATGGCCTGCTTGGAACGCGTAGTGGTGTGTAAAGTCCAGTATTCTGACTGTGTCCCTTTGACAGTTGGCAGACTTTACACCTGTTTACCAATCTTTGTACATCCCTGCTCATTTTAGGCCAATAATAAAAATGTCCGAGTTGCTCCAAAGTTTTGTTGATACCAAAATGTCCCGCTAATCCACCACTATGCTTCTCCCGTACTATATTCTCCCTCATTGAACAGTCCGGGATATATAGCTGCCTACCTCGGAACAATAATCCTTCTTGTAAATTGTAGTCTAACCATGGGCTTGCGTTCCTCAATACGGGATTTTGGCAGGCTTCAAAAGCTTCCTTGAAATCTGTGTCCGTCTGATACAAATCTTTTAGATGTTCGAATCCCATCACCTGTATGCTACTTTCCTGTAAGAGCAAGGCTCTTCTGCTCAAAGCATCTGCCACTTTGTTGGCTTGCCCACTTATGTGTTTTAACACAAAAGTAAAACTCTGCAAGTATTCTACCCACTTGGCGTGCTTATGGTTTAACTTGTGCTGCTGCATTACATATTGTAATGCCGAATTATCAGAAAACAAAACGAACTCATTGCCCAGTAGGTAGTGTCTCCAATGTTTTAAAGCTTGGACCACTGCATAAAATTCCTTGTCATATGAGGAATATTTCTGCCGACTCTCATTTAGTTTTTCACTAAAAAATGCCACTGGTCTGTCTTCCTGACTGAGCACAGCGCCAATAGTTGTTCCACTTGCGTCACATCGAACCTGAAAAAGTTTGTTAAAATCGGGCAGTCTCAAGATTGGCCTCTCCGTGATCTTCCGCTTCAAAAGCTGAAAACTGTCTTCTGCCGCCTTGGTCCAACAAAAAGGTTGACTCGCCTTTTTGATGGTCTCTAACATTGGTGCGCAGATTTCACTGAAATTTCTAATAAATTTCCGATAAAAACTTGCCAGTCCGTGAAAACTACGTACCTCAAATAAGCTCTTTGGTGACGGCCAATTTATAATTGCTGCAATCTTTTCTGGGTCCATCTTCAATTCATTTTCTGCAACCACAAACCCCAAATAGACCAGCTCCTTCTGCAGGAAAGTGCATTTCTTTAAGTTGATCAGCAGTTTGTTCTGCTATAACTTCTCTAACACCTTTCGAACATGTTGAAGATGTTCTCCCTTCGTTCTGCTGAAAATCAAGATATCATCAAGATAAACTATCACGAACTTGCCAATAAATTCTTTTAACATCTCGTTCATCAATCTCATGAAGGTACTAGGAGCGTTGCTTAATCCAAATGGCATGACCAGCCATTCGTACAGTCCTTCATTGGTTTTAAACGCTGTCTTCCACTCATCTCCTTCCCTAATCCTGATCTGATGATAACCACTCTTCAGATCTATTTTTGTAAAATAAGCTTCCCCACTAAGAAAATCCATCATGTCGTCCATTCTGGGTAAGGGAAATCTGTATCAAATCGTGATTTTATTAATAGCCCGCGAATCTGTACACATTCGCCATTCTCCATCCTTCTTAGGTGCAAGTACTGTTGGTACTGCACAAGGGCTCAAACTTTCTCTGATCAGTCCCTTATCCAGCAACTCCTGCACTTGTTTGCGAATTTCTTCATTGTCTTTCGAACTCATCCTGTACACTGCCTTGTTTGGCAAGCTTCCTCCCAGTATAAAGTCAATGTGATGGCTAATACTCCTCTTGGGAGGCAATTTATCAGGTAAATCATCAACCACAATGTCTTGGAATTCTTTCAACAGCTCCTGAATTTCTATAGGCAGTTCTGATTTTTCTGTGTTCAGCAACATCGGTTTTGTCCTCCTCACAATTGCATAATTGACCTCATTTTCCTCAATCTGCTTCACAAACTGTTTCCCTCCAATTAACAGTGCCTTTGTTCCACTCGGTTCCGCTGCATCCTCTTCCTTGATGGGTACAAGCGTATGTTTGATCCCATCTTTCACAAATTTATAACAATTTGTCTTCCCATCGTGTGTCACCTTCCGATCATACTGCCACGGTCTTCCAAGCAATATATGGCACACGTCCATTGGCATAATATCACAGACCACCGTGTCGTGATATTTGCCAATGTGAAATTCAACCTCACACTGTTCATCAACTAATAACTGGTTGCCTTTCTGTAGCCACGACACCTTGTAAGGTGTGGGGTGTTTAAGCCACTTCAGTCCCAGCTTTTCCACCATTTCGGTGGCAACCAAGTTGTTTGTACTTCCGCTGTCTATTATTAATTTACAGTACTTCCCAAGTGATTCGCAAACTGTTCGGAACAACGCCTTTCGCTGGGTCTGTTCAGCCACCTCCTTGGCTGGTTTCAACAGCACTTTGTTTAAAAGTAAAGCTTCCCCTGTTTCTGCCATGTTTTCTACCTCCCGGGGTTGTGCTTCAGCTTCCTCAGGCTGCGCAACAAATGTTCCCCTCTGGCCAGCATGCTCAGCTTCCGGGCATTCGAAGGATCTGTGCCCCCATTTATGGCACCTGTAGCACTGGACATTGGTCCCTCTTCTGTGGCCATTTCCTCGTCCCCGCTGATATGGCCGACCTCCTCTGGTGCTTTCTCCCTCTCTGCTATCCCTGAAGCTCTAGAACTGCTGCCTTCTTCGCTGTTTGCGGCATTTCTCCCTCTGTTGTAGGACTGTCCTCGTCCTCTGCCATTTCCCCTCCCTCTCCTGTTGTTCTGTTTCCTGTTAATTTTTTCCTCCGCCTTTACAGCACTTTGAAAGGCTTATTCAACACTTCGGGGAGAGAGAATGCTGATCTCGTCCAATATTTCCATCCTTAAGCCATTCACGTACCTCGCTATTTTTTCAGGAGTATCCTCTGTATAACCAGCACGTAAATTTACACGATAAAACTCTTCTGTGTACTCTTGTACAGTCATACCTTTCTGCCTTAAATTCTGTACTTGCCGATAAAGTTAAACCTGGTAGTCTTTAGACAAAAATCTACCCTTCAGTTTTGCCACCATCCTTGGCCATTTTCTTATCAGCAGTTTTTTCATTCGCCTTCTGTCCGCTTGGACACTATCCCACAATAGGGCAGCGTGTCCTTTTAGCTTGGTCGCATCAAATCTAACTCTTTTGTCCTCACTGATCTCCTCATTTTCAAAATATTTGTCTAATTCACTCACCCAATCCATCAAGACATCTGCAGACAGACTACCATCATAGTTAGGGATCTCTGGTTTGGGCTTGCTGCTGGCTAACAGAACTGATCGCAAAAGCCTCAACTCAGGGGCTTCTTCCTCTGACCCATTTGTAACAGTTGCTGCCTCATCTTCACTATCATCCCCAAGTTCCGGGTCTCTTCGCCTACCCGCCTCTACTGCTTCCAAGCGAGCTGTAAGGATTCTCAGTTGTTCTCTCAATCCTTCATCTGCTCCTCTGCGTGCACCTCTCCCACGTCCTCGTCTTTGTACTTCCATCTTCCTCTACTTTCTCAAAACGCTGCTCTGATACCACTTGATGGGGCCAGCCCACGTGGTCCCGCCGCTCCAAAGCGGACGTGTAACACTCTTATGAACCGGACAGTATTACAATTGATTTGGTAATAAATTCGGATTGATTTACAATCACCTTGGTTTACGGCATGTACTGTGGTGGTCTATCGGGCGGACAACTTTCCCACCTCGAGATCCTAGAAAGTTACTCGGCTTTGGTTTTACCCTGTTCGCGCGCTTTGGTTTGTCATTGTTACCTAGTTGTTTAGATCTACAGTCTCTGGCGATTTTCTTTGTGACTGTTGTAATTTCTGCGGTGAAAAAAAAATGCGAATTCTGCCTGCTCGGTCGACTGTGTAGCAAGTGTTTGGTTGCGGTTCTGTTGTCCCAGGTCCGGGCTTGTATGTTTCGACTGTCTGGTGTCGCTTTGGTAAGTTCGGGCTACTGTACTGTTTATATGTATGTTTCCTCTTTCGTTATGGCGTTTTTTCCTGGCGTTGATGTTTGTCACGGTACTGTCTGTTCGTTTCTCTCAAGGGTCCATGGTTATTCGAGAACTGTAAGTTAATGGAACTTTGGTTACAGTCCTGGTTCGTCAGCCTCCAAGTTCGATGGGTTGCGCGGCTTGCTCTGTTCGACCCTCTGCTAATTTAATTGGTAAGCTCCCGTTCTCTGCCAGACTTCGTTTCCACTCCTTGTTTTGATACTAATAGCCCGGCTCCTCTGTGAGCAGGGTTCATCCATTTGAGGGGTTTGCTCTGCAGCTGCGGCTCACCTTCAGGTAATATTTCTTGTTTACTCTCTCAGTAATTCCCTTTCAATTTCTCAGCTTCTCGCTTTTCTTCGAGGGTTGGTAACTAACCCTTTCTCTTTTTGTCCCTATGCAGGTGGAGCCGTTCGTTGGGTCGAATGCATTGGGCTTCCGGCCATTCTGGATAGCTTACCGGTAGAATTGTTCTTTACTTTGGCTGTACTAGGTTGGATTCTTGTATGGACTGTTGGTTTGTTTGTTGGGTACTGTATTGGGTAATTTCTTGCTGCGGTTGTTGATCATAACCCTGTCGTTCTCTATGCATGTGAACTGGGTAGTGTTTGAAGCTACGTTGAACAATAGTTTGTAATGCTGAGATGGACTTTTAATAATTATATTTATTCAGTGAATTTATGTGGAAAGAAAATCTTGAATCGCCTTATGGGTTCGTTTGCATACCTTTGAAAATGTTTTTGTCTAAGACACTGTAACTGCGTGGCCTATGCCGGTTGGTGTCACCTCTCGTTTGTTTATTTTTCCTTCCGCTCAGTTCGTAGTCTGTCAAGAACATGTAACAGGTTTTGCAACATGAAAAAAAATAAAATAGTAACACAGCATTGAATTGTACAGTTTTTCTTTTGAGGACGCACGTAGGGACTGTTTGTGCACTGAAAAACAAAATGAATATATTTCTTTCTGTTCTTTTATCTTTTCACTCCCGAACCCCTATGGGCTTGTTTTCCTCCATTTTTGTATCATTGTTCTCAAGCAGTTGGATAACTGTTGTCAGTTGTTCTGTTGTCAGTTACATCAGTTATTTCATATTTGAAATTTATTCATGACTAGCTTGTTTCCCTTTGTTTGTATTTACAACAGTATGTAATTGTTCGGCAACTAATGATTCTAACTAATACTACTATTCCTAATTAGAACTCGTTACAGTATTCTAGGCATTTTTAAACAGAAAACAAAAACAACTGATAATAAAAATAATTAAAAAAAAGAAGAAACAGACATGCTGTCCGTTCTGCAATCTATGTTCTCTGTCCTTCTCAGAAACCATGCCAACCTTCTTTCTATCTCCGCCCTGTTAACCAGATGCTCCTGCATCATTTATTAATGTCAATAAGTTATGAATATTCTTGATTTCTTTGAGGGTTGTATCCTAGCCTTTGTGTGTGTGTGTGTATATATATATATATATATATATATATATATATATATATATATATATATATATATATGACGTATGATTATGATAAGAACCAAGGGAGTGCATGACCAAATTATTAGCATTTTGTCATGTCTAAAACTATAAATTTAAGTTATTTTGAAAAAGATAGAGTCGGACTCGATAAGAAAACTAAAGGGTATTTATCCCTACAGTTATATGAAAAATTCTTACAACTAAGTTATTATCGCATGGTTAAACTATATAAATGGCTTAAAATGATGATATTAGATTTTGTGTAAATAAGTATGGTTACATAAATATGGCATGAAGAATTGATGATATGCTATATTGCACATGGTTATTAGAATTTGTTCGTGAGTAGATAGATATTGAGAGTGATGATGAGGTCATGGTAAACATAAGAAAACTAAAGGGTATTTATCCCTACAGTTATATGAAAAATTCTTACAACTAAGTTATTATCGCATGGTTAAACCATATAAATGGCTTAAAATGATGATGTTAGATTATGTGTAAATAAGTATGGTTATACAAATATGGCATGAAGAATTGATGATATGCTATGTTGCACATGGCTATTATAATTTGTTCGTAAGTAGATAGATATTGAGAGTGATGATGAGGTCATGGTAAACATAAGTATTGTTTAACCTATTGTTGCCATCATATAGACCAATCTACAAATTAGTTGTGACTTTATATCGATAATGAGATGATGCTCTAGGGGGGAACATATCTGGTATATGGGTATCAAAGAATTACTCTGGTATGTTGCATAAAGCAATGCTAAGTGGAGAGTTACCATGAGTTTTTTATTATGTCCCCTCGTACATAAGGAACTTAAAATATTATAAGTCGTCAAAAATTAAGCCTTGAAAAATGATGCTTGTGGATATGAATGGTAGGGTAGATAAATAATGGATAAATATACAAGTTGTTGGATAGATATAGAGTATGGGGAAGAGAGATTCACGGAAACTATATTCAAACAGAATCAAAACTGTTTAGTTCAGTAAGTAATAAGTGGTCGATAGATTTGATGACATGGTCAACCTAACATATTTAAAAATTTAAGAATGTATGGTTGCCATATAAGTGAAAATACTAAATACAATACGAACTCATGAATGTAATATAGTGATAAGTCATCTATATCTGAAATCAAATTATGAGTGTATGTTTTCTAAGAAAATACATAACTTAAGGAAATTAAGTTATGCTTAAAATATCCTAAGAAGGGATGGGAAATGTGAAAGGAAAGTTTTATACGTAATATGAGACTAAGTACTTTAAATTTGTCTTTTAAGTTAAATGTGAGTATATTGATCAATACACATGCAAGTCATGACGAAATTAGCCTTGAATATGGGTTATCAATGAATAATAAGAAAATGATCTAAATACACCTTAATGAAGGAAACAAAACTTTGTCTAAAAATTATGCATAGTTAATCCAACATGCATAGGTTATAATCTATGGGATTCTGGTTGACTAAAGCAATAGTCATAAAGTACATGACAATCTAACCTAAACGACGAATGAGATTGTCAAGTGGGTGTGAAAACATGATATAACCTATTGTAAACATCATATATTAATAATGATGGTATGGTAAGAAGAACAATGAATTGACACCAAAAGTACACTTAATGTACATACATAATGGAAATCTAGAAGCAAGTCTTGATGCTTCTTTGGAAAATACCTCTGAGTTTGTAAGAAGAAAATGAGTAATGCAAAAAATATTTTTCAGAATTACCTCTCATAATGATCTAAAAATATAACGTTAACATAACACATGTATCAAGTAAGATAAGAGAGGTTAACCAATTCCTTGGTCTTAAGGATATGAAGTGGAGAATAGTATAAGTTTTCACTTATAACTCCTACATGGGAGTTGTATAAAAGTGCATAATGTTTAACCATAACGTTTAGACCTACATGAAACTTATCATAACCAACAAGGCGTTGGAAGAAAGAAAATACATTGACATAATTATTTAAGTGTCGAATAATTACTAAGGAATAACCAAATTTGTTTTGATGGGAATGAGACTTCAAATATCTATGACATACTCAGTATCATAGTTAATAGTATGCTTTATGATGTATTTCATTTTTGTTAAAACCTGGTACAGGTAACAGATTAATCCAAAACTAAAAGTTGTAGGTATGATTGAGTTATAGTGTGCATGATGACTGTTATGATACTATTATAGTGTGCATGATGATTGTTATAGAAATGGAACAGGTCCATGAAATTTCTTAGCAAGAAACTGAATATAGTTTGTTCTACTTACCATAAATAGATGCGAAATGTTTGGCATAATGCTAAGATGGTTGAAAACATGTGGATAAGTTTATGTCATGCATATGATGCTATGGACATTGGTAGGATATGTACTGGTATAGATTGTACTATGTACGTGCCATACATATGGTACCAGTATGGATATATGTGTGGCATGATCAAAACATGATATGTATAGGTATGTGGTAATACATCTAGTGTGTAGGTATGCATGAAGAGACGGGGTGGGTGTTTGGCAAGGAAACTGACCTAAAGGTTACACAGAAGAAGGAAAATAAGAAGAGACTCAAGGATAAGTAACTATGGTTTATTTTCAATTGTATGCATATGATTATGATGAAAACAAATGATTATGATGGTTATATATGAGCTAACATGTTATGATAAGTTAGGCATATTGATTTGGAAAATATGCTAATTGAATTGTTGTATGGAGAGAAACTGCAGGAAGCAAGTGTTCGGCAAGAACATAAAGGCTTGGAAGAATGTAGAGGAATAACATACGTTTCTTCAATAAAAAAAGTAAAAAAATAAATGACGGGAAATATAAGTCGTAGCTAATTTAGCAATATTTTGATATTGATTATGGTAAACTTTAAGTGGGGGAGTATGTAACACCCCTCCTTTGTGTGCTAGACTATTGTAACCTAAGATGAGAAAAGTTAGGTGTGATATGTAATATGGAAAACAAATATATTATCAAATAAATTAATAAATAAATCACTTGGAAAAGCAAGACACCAAGAGATGAGATTCTTGCCAAATCCCATGAGGAATGGGATATGATAAATCTTTCATGATAAAGCTTCTAGATGTGATTATAGATAATCTTATATGGATTGGATATAAGTATCCATAGGATGGATTGGAGATACATATCCATCAAGGAAAAACATAAACTCTGTGTGGGAGATAAAGGCAAGATTTTATGCGGAAAAGCCTTGTGGGAGATAAAGGTGAGATTTTTCGAAAAGGTCCTAGGAAAATGGACAAAAATCCATAAAAATGGGATGTCGCTAATGGAAACTATATCATGAAAGAGGGTATTAAATACCCATGGCATAGATCAATCAGAGTAGTTGATCCATGGAAATAACCTCAGCTCAGGGGGGTTCAGAGGTAATTCATAGTTGGGTGGTGGTGCTCCGCTCTCCAGGTGATGTTTAAGTGGGATTCATTTGCGAAAAATGTTTTGTATGATGTCTTCTTCCCTCTCTATTTCAAATTCATTTATCTTATGAAAGGAATTACCTAAGTTTTCTAGCTATGAGATTGATTGAAGGAATTACATGTGACTTTTATACATGAGTAGATTTACCTGTGTTCATGGCAGTTATGAGATGATTATATGGGTGCATGTGATTCTAGTTACGAGACACCTGTAGTTTCAGTTATGGTTGTGAAATGTGGATCTTATGCTATATTAGGTGACTAGTTGTGCTTTAACCGCTATGCAAATTGGTTAACTATGGTTAAGGACCAAGCGTAGTGACTATGATGCAGATTTTTGTGCATAATCCTTAAGGAACACATTTTAACCTTACATGAAATTGTGGCAGTAGGATTATAGATTATGTATGATGAATGATTTCATTTTCATGCATGTGATTCCTATTGCATCAAAGAGGTAGCAGCATAGTAGGTAGCTAATATTGATTGAGGCCATGGAGCCATATTACTCATTAATGCTTCTATGGAATCATCTATATGAGATTGACATCGCCATGAGATATTTATGCATGCATAACAACTAGGAAATAATGCTTCTAATATGTATAGTCAACAGTTCAAAACATCTATACCATGCATGTCATAACAATTTGCTTTGAACAAGGCTAATCTAACTAGTAATGCATGTGGAATAATGATGGAGGGATGCTTTAAATAATATTGTTGATAATTCAGAAATTTTCTTTGCCCTGCATGTTACAAGAATTGAATCCAATGAAGCTGCTTTAATTACTTGTGCATGATGCATAAAATTCATGTGTGTATTGATGCTACTAAGGGGTTATTAAAGAGTTTGTTGATTGCATGTTATGATTTATTATTCTCCCCAAGCATAGTTGCAGGAATCTCCCCCCCCCCCCCAGATCCTAAGCCGGAATCGCGTCCCGTACGGAAGCGTTCCGGAACCTCCAGGTGAAGCGCGATTCCGGTTTTTCTGAAGCGCGATTCCTAATTTTTGAAACGATTCCTGGAAATTGGGTTCGGAAGTCCACTGAACTTTCTCTTAATAATAATCACAGGCCGATTGTATTGGATAATACAGTCGCATGGCTGAATCCCACAAATCCTCAGCCCACAGAAACGTCTTCCGCCCACTGTAATACAAGGGTGGAAATTTATCAAAACGCCAGTGAGTCTGCACGATGTCTGCATGTCTGCTGCTGTAGAGACCAATTCATTCTTTCAGGAAAATTGATGGATTATTATTGATAATATGAATAATAATCCGTGTTTAATATCAATCCAATTGTAGATCGACAGTGGTAGCCATAATATATGTTGTCGCGTGAAAAAAGCAGAAAAATTTCTCGTGATAGACCCCTCCCAGTTTCCGCCGTTCGGCGCCTGCGTTCACAATTGGTATATTGATAACTGAAAACTAATTTATGAATCTCCATTTAATTTAATTGAGTTGAATATAGTTGGTTCCAAATATCTATCATAATTGATTCGAAACCTTAAAAAAAAATATGTAATTAATCCAAAAAAACAATCTTAAAAAAGGAATTCTATAGCTTAGGTAAACATTTGTCATTAATTGTCATTAAGCTGCCCGAATTCTCTCACATGATTCCGATAGTCCATGGCCACGTGCATTCAGCGTATCAAATAATTTTGATGTTGGTAACATTCATGCTCTACCTACCTGCCTATCATGGAAAGATTAGAGTCAAAATAATAACGGTCGCCATGAAAATGTCCTTCAATCTTTGAGCAACCTATCATGCATTTCCAGCTTGCAATATTTATTACGAAATTCATGATAAGTTCATCGTACTTAGCTAAGTTCATGATATGTTTTATAATATGCTTAAATGTTTTATGTTTTATAATATGCTTAAAAATTTGATGTATGTTTGTAATAGCTAGAATATAGATGATTGTTGTACATACTAGTAACTACAATGGAATCATGGATGCCATATCTATCTTGATTTATGCAAAAATATGCATGTTTTCATGTCTTCTACAATTAATTTGGTATTTGGGATGTTTGTTTTGAGTATAAATGCAAAAAAATATAAAAATATATATATATAGCAGACGCTTCTGCGGACGCTTCGCTTCCTAGATTTTTGGAAAATGACGCTTCCGCGCTCCCGCTTCCGCTTCCGCGCTTCCGCTTCACTCCCGCTTCGCTCCCGCTTCGTGCAACATTGTCTCCAAGTAATGGTTTATGCTTAAGGGTTGATCTAAAAAGGTATGTAATATTATGTACAGTTGCTTACTGAATGTGATTCAATAGTAAGATTAGGAGTACTGACAATTAAAACTTAACTGTACATGAAGAAATTTTTAATTAATCGAGCCTAGTAGCTAAATTCCTAGGGTGTGCTCATGAGGTTCGTTACAGTTATATAGAACAAGTTTCTCTGGGCATGTTATCTTTGGTACACAAATAGCATTAAGAGTTATTTTCCAAATGGAAAGTTTAAAACATGCTTGGTATGTTAGGAAACCAACTCACAAAAAGATAGAAAAGATAGATGAATGCCTTAGAATTCAGCCTCTTAAAGGGGGAAACCTCCTTTACATTACACAAATGAACAATTCTTCGATGATACAAATGACTAAACCTCCCTTCTATATATAGGAGTCCAAAGGGTTTCAATATAATCAAGTCAACATAACAGTAATAACGTAAAGACACAAAAATAACAATAGTGGGTTTCTTTGGGGCATACTAATAACAATATGGGGACAATATGGGCACAATAATAACAATAAGGTATACAATGACAATAGTAATGGGGGAGTCACTAGTACTATAGGGGCCTAACATTGCCCTCTCCTTCCGAAAAGTGTTGTCCTCAACACTTGAGTAGTTTTGGATGCTTCTACATAAAAGTCTCATCCTCCCATGTGGAATCTTCAGTGGATAAGTCCTTCCACTTGATGAGATACTCTGAAATTAATCGATTTCGTAGCTATCAAGTTCTTGTTTCTGTGACTGCTTCCGTTCCAATATGATTTTTCCTTTCTCGTCAAGTTCTGGCAATATTGTTTGAACTGGGAGCTTGTCACCTATAACCTTTCATAAACATGAAACATGGAAAACTGGGTGCACTTGGGAAGCTGTAGGAAGCTCCAATTTGTATGCCATAGTACCAATATTTTGCAACACCTTGTATGAACCATAATACTTTGGTAATAATTTTTTATCCTTCTTAGCTTGCTTGAGGGAGATTTTTTTATATGGTTGTAACCGTAGGAATACCTAGCCACCTACATCAAAACTTCTTTCACTGCAATATTGATCTACTTATTGCTTCATTCTATTTTGCACCAATGTGACTGCTTGAACCTTAGAATTTGCTCTTAAATATGATATGATGGATGGTGGATGATATCCATAAAGTGCCATAAATGTGGTCATTTATGCTGTAGTATGGAAGGAAGTGTTATACCACCATTCAGCCAAAGGCAACCATATGACCCATTGTGTCTGTTTATTAGATTCAAAGCAACGAAGATATCCTTCCAAACATTTGTTTACTATCTCAGTTTTCCCATCAGATTGAGGATGATAAGATGAGCTATGAGCTAACTGAGTACCGAGACAAGCAAATAATTATGTCCAAAACTTTCCAGTGAAAATGGGATCTCTGTTGCTTACAATAATCTTTGGGTTTCCATGTAGCTTTTGAATTGTTTCCATAAATGCAGTAGAAACTGTACTAGATTTAAATGGATGTGATAATGCATAAAAGTGTGCATACTTGGTAAGTCTGTCAACTACCACCATGATGACACTCTTTCCTTCGGAATTGGGTAAACCTATGATAAAATCCATTGAAACCTCCTCCCAATATTGGCTTGGAATGGATAAAGGCTGTAATAGACTTGGGGTCTTAATTGTTTCAACTTTATTTTGTTGGCAAACCAAACATTCCACCACAAACTTTTGAATATCTGATTTAAGGCCATCCCGAAAAATTTCCTTCTTAACCCTGTGGTTTTCTAAAAATCTTGAGTGCCATCCTAAGGGAGAAGTATGCAATTCCATAAGAATCTTTTGTTTGAGTTGGGAATTCTTACATAGGTATAAGTGATCTTTGTACCATAACTAATCATTTTTCCAGCTAAATGTATCAGATGTACTAGGATATTGTTGTAACTTTCAAATGAGTGACCACACTTCTTCGTCATTCTTCCATTCCTCCCTTTCTTCGTTTATCCAATCCAATTGGATAATAGAAATGACACACAAAAATGCTTCCACATCCTCATCCTTTCTTGAGAGTGCATCTGCCACAACATTTTGCTTCCCTTTTTGTAGATGATTTCAAAGTCATAACCCAACATATTTGTGACCCATTTTTGTTGCTCTTCAGAGGATAATCTTTGTTCTAAAAAGTATTTAAGACTATCATGATCCATTTTTACCTTGAAGTATCTTCCCATTAGGTAGGGTCGCCATTTCTTAAGTGCATGTAGTATTTCCAACATTTCCTTCTCATAAATATCTTTTTGTAAATGCTTTCCCTTGATTAGACGACTTTGAAAAGCAATGGGTCTTTCATCTTGCATTAAAACAACACCAATTCCATTTCCTCAAGCATCACATTCCATAAGAAAGATTTTGGTGAAGTCTGGCATAGCTAAGACCAGTGCTTGGCACATTGCCTCTTTAAGATGTCCGAAGGCCTTTGTTGCTTCTGGAGTCCATGAAAATGTATCTTTCTTCAATAATGTTGTTAGCAGTGCTGCTATTCTCCCATAATTCTTAACAAACTTGCCATCATACCCTGTCAACCCAAGAAATCCTCGCAGATGCTTTATGGATGTGGGATGGCTTCAATTTTGCTAGGGTCTACCTTAACACCTTCATGAGATACAATATGACCCAGATATTCCACCTCTTGTACTCCAAAGATACATTTGGAGATTTTTGCATATTATTGTTTCTCCTCCAATAGTTTGAGCACCCTGTGAACATGTTCAACATGATCCTTCCAAGACTCATTGTAGATTAGTATATCATCAAAAAATTCTAACACAAATTTTCTAAGGAAGGGTTTGAAAATGGAATTCATCAAACCTTGAAATGTAGAAGGTGCATTGGTAAGGCCAAAAGGCATGAGAAAAAATTCATAATGACCCTCATGGGTTCTAAATGTTGTTTTTAAAATGTCTTTAGTCTTCATTTTGATTTGATGATATCCTGAATGAAGATCCGACTTGGTGAAGTAAATTGATCCATGCAATTCATCCAATAATTCATCAAGGATAGGAATGGGAAATTTATCTTTATTAGTGAGTTTGTTGAGCGCCCTATAATTTGGAAACATTCACCATTATCCATCCTTCTTGTGCACCAATACTACTAGAGCAGAGAAAGAACTTCGACTAGGTTGAATTATACCATCCTCTAGCATTTTTGCAACCATACATTCAATTTCACTCTTTTGGGCATAGTGATATCTGTACGGCCTGATGTTTGGAGGAAAACTTCTTGGAATCAAATGAATAGCATGATCATGATCATGAATAGGTGGGAGACCTTTGGGAGTCTCAAATACCTTGGAATGATTGTCCAAGAGTTTTTGGAGTTCTAGAGAAATAGATGATTTTGATGTGGGAACCTCTAGCAAACATAATTGTGCAATTACACCTCATTGTTCCTTCTTTAGAATCTTTGTCATACCATTATAGATATTTATCTTTTCCGGTTTCCTTGCAATAAGCCTTAATTCAACTTCCTTTCCTTCCACACAAAATTTCATGAAAAGTTCTTCAAAATTAAAAGCTATTGTACCAAAGGATTGTAGCCATTGGACTGCTAGTACAACATCAGCACCACCCATTGGAAAGGAAAGCATTGGGCTATTCAATTCACATTCTCCCATGGATAGCTTGATATTATGGCACTTTATAGAGAAATTTATGGTTCCTCCACTTGAAACCATCACTTGACACTCTGGTGCTGGATATAGAAAGAAATTCCTTTGTTATCTTACAATGAATAAAACTATGGGTACTTCCTGAATCAATCAACACTATTACCTTTTTCTTGATATGTCCTTCTATCTTGATAGTTTGTGGAGTGGTAATTCCAGTCAATGCATGTCAAGATATGGCCGGATTCATTTATTCTTTATCTAGGCTTTGTTCTTGGAGTATATCCTTTTCTTTTGACATATCTTGTTCCTTTTCTTCCTCCTCTTCACAATCTATGTAGAATAATTTTTTCTCAGCACACTTATGACCTTTAGTGTATTTTCTATCACAACTGTAACAAAGCCATTTTGCTCTTTTTTCTTCCAATTGTTGTGGTGTCGACCTTGTAGGTTGTGGAAGGCTAGGGGAAACAACAGTTCCATCTTTATAGTTGTGAGTGGTAGGCTTCCTAGTTGCCATAATTTTGCTTTCCATTTTTCTTGCTAACCTGAATGCCTTCTCCAATTAATCAGGTTCCCAAAGGCGAACCTCATGTTGGATATTATCCTTTAAAGTTCCTATGAACACATCAATCCTATTGGTGAGCTCCAGTATTGTAGCAATAATGCTACAACTCCTGGGGCTTCCTGTCTCTCATTTTATCAACCCGGTAGTTCATACAAACTTGGAAGCGACGGTGCTATATGCACAAGTACTAGCTCTTGTCGCAGCTGTCACTTGGTCAGCTGGCACAAGTCCGTTAGGGCTCAAGCCAACTTCTATGGGCTCTCAGAAGAAGCTTGCTAATTGATGGACGAAAGCTAATCTCAAAGGAAAGCTACTTTACTTGACAAAAATGAACTGAAAGCAAATCAAAGCATGTAAACCTAGGAAACCCTAATTTAACTAGTCTGACCTCTACAGTGCAAGGAATGTAAATGCAACTTCTACCAATGCTGTCACTACCTCTAATAAATGAAAATGCATGGATCTAAACTACTTGCATCATGAAAGTTATGTTTTTGTATTTTTCCTTTAAGTGTGTGGAATGATGGTGATCTTGTGCTAACTAGGGTTTGGTTGTGCAGATGGGATGGAGAAGGAAGGAAAGCGTGGGATAGGTTGGGGAGGCTAGGAGAGGTCCCTAGGGATCCTTAGCATCCATCTACAAAGGTTCCTCGCATTCAGATGCTCAGCAACCGAGAGAGTGGCCTCCTACAGGATGGCTGTGGAGGATCCTACAAGATACTCTGTTTTCTACAGGATGTCTACAAATGACTACAGGATGACCTACCGTGAGTGTTTGGAGTGATGGAGGAGTAATGGAATGGTAGGGGGGGATGTGTAAGGTAGGAATAAGGCTGGTGATGGCTTTAGAAGTGGAAGAATAGGATGGGAAGTGAGTGTAGGGAGGAGGATGGAAGGTAAAGGGCTATGTCAACGAAAGGGCTAGAGAATGGAAGTACGTGAGGAGTGAAAGACTTTGGGAGATAACAGAGCGGAGTAGGGGTCAAAGAGATGTCTGCATGCGTGATCAAGATGGAGGACGAAGTGATGGAATGAGAGAGAGCAGTGTAAGTGAAACAAATGCTTATGACTGTCACTCAACCAAAAATGCATTAACCTAAACTACCTGTGCTTGTAAATTCAATGAGCAACAATCTAAACGCGAAGGAGAATGTGCATGAAGCTGTGGTAAGGGAGTGTGGTGCAGGTGTGAATCATGTGGAAGCATCTAACATAACGTGACTGTGTTTGCAGCAACCATGGAAGAAAGAAATGCGTATTTTTGGTGGTTAGTCATGGACTTCACTCCAATCCCAGATGAGACGGCAGTGAGCCTTAACAACCTTTTTGTTGGAGCTCCAATCGATTATATCTATCCTCTGCTACACTAAGCAAGTGGAAACAAATTCACCATAAGCAATTCCTATCTAACTCATGAAAAAGACCAACTCAACAACCTGTAATTCGAATTGCATGTGCAAATGAAAAGCTCAAAGTGCTGAAATGAAATGGAAACAACACTACAGCAGAGGGGATCTATGGCTCTCCTTAAGAAAAACTCAGAACTAGATCAGAATCTTCCTTCTTTATTCATAATCTGATATCATGCCAAATTGGCTTACAAAAAGGAACGAAAACTGAGCTGTGCTCCAAAATTACAATAGCAATACGAGAGTTTCAACAACCTATCTAAGGCTAAGGCCTCCATACTTATACAAAAACAATGATCCAACAAGTGTCCTTCATTTTAGGAGCTCGGCTGTCCAACTAGAGTTTAACTGCTGATCCTATAGGATGGTCATAATTGCTGTTCCTGTAGAGCAGTTTATAACTGCTGTTCCTGTAGGACAGCTGGCTGCTTTTAAGCTCGGAGGGGAGATGGATTAGAGCTCGGAGTTCTTGGTGGGAATCACGAGGGATGTCCCTAGAACTGTGGACAACCTCTCCTAAAACCCGCAGTGCCACCTCTTTGTCTCCTTATCTCCTTTTTCGTTGTCTTTTGCTCCCTTTTAATGCCAAAACCTGGAATCATAATGCATTAGTCACGTAGAGAGAGTGCCTACCCTTCTTCCTACAAACAACATGAATAAACTAAGAAATGCATGCATAAGCAATAAAAAATGAATGGTTTGAGCAAGTAGAATAGGCCAAAATGAGCCCAAATTGTACCAAAATTGGGGCTCATCATCACCCCCCAGCTGAACCATTTGCTCATCCTTGAGCAACCTTGCTCCTGCTCCTTGTCCTGGGCCGAGGACTCGGGACCGGAACAGGCTCTTTCTTTTCTGCTTTTGATGGCCCTGCCTTCTCTGCCCCTGGTGGTGATGAGGGTGATGCTTCCTTCCCCTTTTCTATTTCCTTGAGTCGGGCTTCGGAAGGCGACTGGCCTATCTTTCGTGTCCAGGAAGTTATTTTTGGGCTCCCCTTTTCGGGGGTGGCTGATGTTTTAGAGGGGGTCCTTGCACTGGGTGAAGTAGGGACATCCCCTGAAGTGGTTTGGCTGCTGGGTGGAGGCTGTGGCTTGTCCGTGGTCATCCTCTTGCTTCTCCTGGCTTCAGGTGGTAGAGGGGTCTCCCTCTCCCTTTTCTCTTTCGGTTTTGGAGGTGTGCTGAGGGCAGCCAGTGCCACTGCTGCCTCTTTTTCGAGAATGCCAGCCTTCTCTTTCTTGCGTTTTGCTCTCTCGGAGCTCCTTGTAGAGGGCCTCTCCTTTTTAGATTTCGGGCTTCCTGTGGAGGATTCTTTCTTTGTCTTCGGACTCTCTATAGGAGGCTGTTTCTCAATGACCTTCGGGCCTCTTGTAGAAGCCCCTCTTTCCAATCTCGGGCTTCTTGTAGAAGCCCCTGTCTCTGTCTTCGGGCTTCCTGTAGAAGCCTGTGGTTGCACTTTCGGGCTTCCTGTAGAAGCCTCTTTCTCCGTTTTTGGGCCTCCTGTAGAAGCCTGTCCTCCAATGATTTTCGGGCTTCCTGTAGAAGCCTTGGTTGTTGCTCTTGGGCTTCCTGTAGAAGCCTGCTCCTTACTGATCTTCGGGCTTCCTGTAGAAGCCTTTGTCTTTGTTTTCGGGCTTCCTGTAGAAGCCTGTTTTTGTGTTTTCGGGCTTCCTGTAGAAGCCTGTGCTTGCGTTCCTGCAGATGCAACTCTCGCCACCTTTTCTTGCTTGGCTGCATGGATTTTGCTTTTGGCTTTGACTGCAGGAGCTGACGAGGTGCTTGGGCTGGCAGGGACCACCTCAGTTTTGACTGCCCTGCTTTTCAACCTCTGTTCCCTTGCTGACAGGATGGGGGTGTCCTCTTTTGCTCTGTCATCCCTTCCATCCTCCTCCTTTCGTTCTTTCTTCTGTGTTGGAGTCGGGACCTTTTTTCTTTTCCCTTTCTTACTCTTGGCTACGGGCTCTTCTTCTTCACCGCTAGAGGACCCCGTTTCTTCAAGCAACATTTTTATGTCCCCTTCTCTTGTTAAGTTCCTAAATGATTCCCATGCGAGGGGGACTTTATATGAGTGGAGAGCATCCTCCACAAGCAATTTTATCAACCCATGATGGGCTATCTGATCGGGGATTCCGTCCTTGAGCTTTGTAGAGCATTCCATCAAGGACTGCAGTAAAAAGTAAGGAATGCTCAGCCTCTGTGCTGCAGGGAGGTCAATCTGGTGTCTTAGTTCATTGAGCAGCCTGAAGTGATACGCATATATGATGCTGTAACGACCCTCACAGGTGATATATTTCATAATCTGCAAACTGACTTCGTTCCACGGTGGCAACAGGCTTGTCCTTTTCACCCCATTTTTGTCCTCTGTGAATGATTCTTCAGGTGGGAAGAACTCCTTCTTTGCTTGCTGGCTCTGCTTCCGCTCTTCTTTATCCCACGGCAGACCCATGGGCAGTTCTGTGATTCGACTTATATGCTCTGGGGTGAGTTGGAGGCTGAGACCTCTGAAGCTTACCGTGGCCAGTGTCAGGGATTTAGGCTTCAAGGCCTGCAAGAATTCCTCGGCTACTTCATCATCGTAGCCTTGTAGCTTATCACAAAAAGGCATCCATTGTGCCCTGGTAAAGAGATCTACCACTGCTGGATTTCTCCTTAATTTGGCGGAATCTGTGGGTTCTCGCCTGATAAATCCACCCGGCATGATGCACAATTTTCTTAACCGGAGGTGGTGATGGTGGAAGAGAGTTTAGTTTCGGTGACAGAGTGCAGAACAATGCGTATAACCCACAAAAATTTTACAACACAGTATAACCACGCAACAATCCTGTAGAATTGCAGTATGGGCACACAGACAGCAATTGATCTACTTTCTCCTTTACCCTGACAGTAACTGACAATCCTACCACCTTAAATGAGCAATTGCATGAGAGGTCCAGTGTTACCTCGTTACTCGGCCACCTTTTTTCGTGAACACCCGCGTTCCTGTAGAAGACTGCGTCCTGTAGGACTGCGTTCCTGTAGAAACTGTTCCTGTAGGAACTGTTCCTGTAGGAGCAGTGTGCAAACTTCGGGGAGGACTGCAATTGGACTGCGGTTGAGGTGCGCTTCGCTGGTGTTCAGTCGGCCGAAAGCTTGGCGTATCAACATGCAGAGGTATTCAGAAGAGTTACTCACGTTCTGAAGTGGAGGTGGATGGATATACGCGCACAATCTAGCCGATTAGATTTTGAATCGGCGCAGCTCGTGGCGCGGAGGGTGAGCTGTCCCCGCCGGACCGTTGGGTGACGTCGCCCATCATCCGCCTGCACATTCACTTGCTGCCGCATTCATTCCCACAGATCTGCCGCCGCCCTTTTCGGTTAAACTCGTTTTTTGGTTGACGGGACTGATCTTCACGTGCGTGCTGCGTGTTCCCTTTGTCGTGGCTGCCACCCCATCATCTGACTATCACTTCACTAGCCAACGTGGCCAGTCAACTGGCCTTACGGCCGCTCAACCATTCATTTCTACGCCATGCAAACAAATCAAAGCAATACTCATGCGATTTGATGGAAGGAAGGATTAGAACACTTACCTGCGCGCGTCTGCACATGATTTTCAGATTTTTGGACGACGGATCTACCTGCTGCATGTGGCTTACACAGTCCCGGAGGCTCGTGGTTACAGGATGCTGGCACTGTGGTGGACGCTCTGGTTGCATGCGCCCGCGTGTTGCTTGCAGATGGCTGGGCGATGAATGGTATCCACTCCTGCAGGTTTGACTGCTACAGGATTCCCGCGGGGGCCTTGCAACAGTCTCACCTCCTTGGGTGCATGCTACTTGACAATGAAGATGACCTGCTAGTCGCGCTCTCGAAGCTTCTGATGCTCGTCATGGACATGGTATGAGCTCTCGGTGTTCATTTTTCTCTGACAACTGATTTTTCCACGAGAACTCATTGATCTGGTTTGCTGGTGCAGGGATCTTAGTTGCATGGTGACGAGGATGGTGGAGCAAGGTATCAGCGTCGTGCATGGGCCCAAAAGAGGCTTGCATGCGTCCACACCAACCCGTAGTCATCAGATCTGCTCATGCAACGCATTCTGGCTCGTTCTGAGCTTCTATAGGAAGTCTCCTGTAGAAGTACAGAGCTTCCTGTAGACAGACAGCTCTTCCTGTAGAAACTTGCACCTTCCTGTAGAAAATTGCACCTTCCTGTAGAAAATCTGTGTCTTCCTGTAGAAGACTCAGTTTATAATAAAAGTGCTCATACCTTGAAGAACATAGGCATTCTTGGAGGAGGTGCTGGTGAGGTGTCCTGGCTGCATGATAAGGACTTCTGGCTTTGAGTTGAGAGGCTTCCTCTCCACCTTAGAACACCTGCAATCTGCATGCAAATTTCACATAATGACTTATTGTTTTTTTCTTTTTGTTTTTTTTTCTTTTTTTTTTGAAAGATAGCAGGGGCGCCTCAATGAGGTTTTCACCCCTACCACCTGCCTCAAGCGCCTCAGAGAGGTTTTCACTCAAGGATCTTCATTTCTTTTTCCTCTTTTTTGTCTTTTTTTTTTTTTTTTGAAAGATAGCAGGGGTGCCTCAATGAGGTTTTCACCCCTACCACCTGCCTTGGGCGCCTCAGAGAGGTTTTCACCCAAGGATCTTTATTATTTATTTTTTTTTTCTCCTTTTTTTTTTTTTTTTTAGATGCTTCAGGGTGTGCCCAAAGCAGGGGCAGGACCCTTCTCTATGACCAATACTGCCTTCTCCATTGTTTTGATGAACTCTTGTCTTGAGGGAGGCTTCCTGTAGATCTTCAATCGATGCCCATTGACAAGCATGGGAATGGCTTCCTCATCAATGGTTCGAATGAGGACAGATCCATTGTCATGACACTTTTCCACTGAATATGGTCCTAGCCATCTGGTTCTCAACTTCCCCTTGAAATCTTTGTATCTGGAATCATACAACAAAGCCCAATCTCCCGGCTGAAATTGCTTGTCATGGAGATGTTGGTCATGCCACACCTTCCTCTGAAGTTGAACCACTTCTGAGTGAAGGAGGGCCTGCATGCGGTGCTCATCCAGTCCATTCAGCTGCAATAACCTTTCTTGCTGTGCATGGCTGAGATCTAGGTCCAACTGAGCTGCCATCCTCAAAGTGTTATACTCAAACTCAATGGACAGCAAAGCTTTCTTCCCATAGACCAGCTCATAAGGTGTGAAGACGGTGGTGGTCTTCCAAGTGGTGTTGTAAACCCATGTGGCTTCAACCAGGCGATCTGCCCAGTCCTTTCTGCTGCTGCTCACCACTTTAGTCAAGATCCCTTCTAATGCTCTATTGGTGACCTCCACCTGCCCATTTGCTTGAGGATGATAGGGAGTGGAGGTTCTATGCTTGATCTTGTGATGAGCTAGGAGATCTTCAACCAAGTGGGAGGTGAACTGGCTCCCTTGATCGGTGACCAGCTCTCTTGGATAGCCAAACTTATAGAAGATGTTCTCTCTCAAGAACTTGGCCACTTTTTCTTCTGTTGCTGCTTTGATGGCTTTGGTCTCTGCCCACTTCGTCAGGTAGTCAGTGCACACAATGATGTAGGATCTTTGCCTCGAAGAGGGATTGATTGGACCCACAAAGTCCATGCCCCACTTCTCAAATGGCTCAAGAGTCACTTGAGGTTGGAGAGGCATCTCATCCCTTTGGGTCGGTTTCCCCATTCTTTGGCATTGGTCACACTGGCTGACATATCTTCTGACATCTTGATGCAGTGTGGGCCAATAGTAGCCTGCCTGCAGGATCTTGAAGGCAGTTCTCTTTGCTGCAAAATGTCCTCCACAAGGCCCATCATGACAGGTGAGGAGGATGTCAAAGACTTCCTCTTCCCTTACACAACGCCTTAAGATCTGATCGGGGCCAAGCTTGAACAGATTGCCCCCAATCCATGTAAATGAGGCACTCTTTCTGATGATTTTGCTCTTCTCTTTTGAAGAGAGGTGCGGAGGGAACTGAGCTGAGACAAGGTAGTTTGCTATATCAGCAAACCATGGAGAGAGTACTGAGATAGCAAACAGATGCTCATCAGGCATCTGGTCATCCACCGTCCCATCTTCATCTGCAGACAAATCCAATCTAGACAAGAAGTCAGCAACAACATTTTCTCTCCCTGGTTTATCAACAATGGTTAGATCAAACTGCTGCAATAAAAGTAACCATCTAATAATACGAGCATTCACATCTGGTTTATTCATCAAATATCTAATAGCAGCATGGTCAGTATGTACAAAAGTCTGGTAACCAGTAATATAATGTCGGAACTTGTTCAGTGCATGGACCACAGCTAAGAATTCCTTCTCGGTTACAGTGTAGTTCAGCTCTGCTTTGGACAAGTTTTTGCTAACGAAGTAAATGGCATATGGAAGTTTTTGCTCAACCTGTCCTAAGGCTGCACCTATGGCTTTGTTCGAGGCATCAGTGTGGATGTGGAAAGGTAGGGCCCAGTTTGGACCTCTCAAGATTGGTGCTGACACCAACTTGTCCTTTAACTCATTCAAACTCCTCTGACAATCGTCAGTCCACTTAAACTCCACATCTTTTGCCAACAGACCAAACAATGGTGAGGCTAACTTGCTGAAGTCCTTAATGAATCTCCGGTAGTATCCTGCTAATCCCAAGAAACTCCGGACATCCCTTACTTTTTGAGGAGGTGGAACCCTCTTGATGAGAGCAATTTTGTTGGGATCCACCTGCAATCCTTGGGAAGAAATAGTATGGCCTAGCACGGTCCCCTCAGTCATTAGGAATTCACATTTTTCAGGACTAAGGGACAAGTTCATCTCGGTGCACTTGGTTAGGACCTTTCCCAAGTTGGACAATGCTTCCTGGAAGTTGGCCCCATAAGGAGTAAAGTCATCCATGTATATTTCCACTGCATCATGGACCAACTCCGAGAAGATGCTCAAGACAGCTCTCTGAAAAGTAGCAGGAGCATTGCATAGCCCAAAGGGAAGGACTCGGTAGGCAAAGGTACCCCAAGGACAAGTGAAGGTGGTCTTATCTTGGTCTTCCGGGCTGATTTGGATTTGATTGTACCCGCTAAACCCATCCAGGAAAGAGAAGAACTTCTTTCCTGCCAGTCCATCCAACACTTGATCTATGAAAGGTAGGGGGAAATGGTCTTTCTTGGTAGCTTTGTTCAGCTCACGGTAATCTACACAGATCCTCCACTTCCCATTCTTCTTGGGAACCAACACTAGAGGGGACACCCATTCACTATCTAAGATGGGGTAGATGAATCCGGCATCCAACAGTTTTTGCAACTCTTCCTTGACAATGTCCTTAAGGGCTGGATTCATTCTCCTCTGGGGTTGCCTAACTGGTTTACAATCCTCTTTGATGTATATATGATGGGTACAGACCGAGGGATGGACTCCTTTCATCTCCTTATAGCTCCAAGCAAAAGCATCTAAGTGGCTAGCCAATAGGCTACACAACTCCTTCTCCTGGGAAGGAGATAGGGAGGAGCTGATCTTTAATGCTCTCTCAGGGCCGAACTCCACACTTTTGACTCTGGGAGTGACAGGGCCGGTTGTACAAAGGTCCACTGAGGTGCTAGCTTGGGCATCCTCCACCAACTTCTCTAAAGATAGTGCACTGGAAGGTGGATTCTGGATCAGGGTCTCAATCAAATCATCCTCGGTAGGAGGGTCTCTTCTAGTGGTATCTAGGGTGCACAGAGGTGCAGAGTACACCTCGTCTTCCTCTCCTTCCTCCAACCAGAGTGGTAAATCATGCTCTAAAGAAGGTTGGGGAGGAGGGTATAGGACTAGCTGCTTGGACATGGGACCATTTTTGATGGTCATGTTTCCTGCCCGACAACTTATGTAAGCATCTGCAGTAGCTAACAAGGGCCTTCCCAAGATGAGAGGATATCCAGTAAGCTTGGCCTTTGGTTGCAGAACCAGGAAGTCTGCAGGGTATTCCCAAGAATCAATAGAGACCAAGACATCCTCCACAATCCCTTCGGGAGTCACGGTGGAGCGATCTGCTAATTGCAGTACTGTCGAGGTCTTCCTCAAGGAACCCTGAAGGTTGAGTTTAAGCATGGTATCCCTGGTCATCACATTGATGGCTGCCCCCAGATCAATCAAGGTGTGGGGGATAATGGTGCCATTGATGTGAACATCTACTACAGGACTTCCAGGATCTAGGTACTTTGGGCAGATGACTTGTCCTAGCATAAGGTCAGACAGCTGTCCTATGACATTGATAGTTGAGGCATCTTTCTTCCGTCTTCCTGGGTGTTTGAAGCACTTCTCCTTAACCAGCTTGTTATATATAGGCACATTCTTGATGGCTTGGAGAAGTGGGATTTTTACACACAACTGCTTGAGCTCACCCAAAAGCTCATCTTCTTCGGGGTTAGGTTGTGTGGTGGCTGTTAGTCTCTCAGGAAAGGGTGGAATAGGCTTTGGTTCACTCTCCTGATGGTTTTCCTCATCCTCTGGGGGAGGAGGTTGGCGATCTGGAAGAGTCTTTCCAGATCTAAGATTGATCTCCTGGATCTCCACAGCATAGGTAGGGCATGAGGTCTCCCCAGTATATACCTGCTGAGCCTGTCTATTGTTGGGGTTCGGGTTCGGTTGAGCAGGCATCTGAGGTTGCCTTGGAGGAGCAGGAGGTAAAGGCTGAGGTTGAACTGGTGGTGGAGGCAAAATGGCAGGAGGAGTGTTGTATTGGGGTCTCCACCCCGACTGAGGAGCACTCCATTGAGGCTGCGACTGGGTATGTGAGTGATATGGATGAGAAGGAGGTTGAGTAGGGTACTGAGGTGGATAAGACCATGGAGGAGGCATGGACCATGAAGGATGAGCAGGGGGACCCCAGGAAGGCATATGAGTTGACTGGTTGGGGTTGTAATAAGCTTGAGATGCCCCTTGCATCCCCTGCTGATAAGGTCTAGATCCTTGAGGCCTCCTTTGGTTGATGAAGTAGAGAGGTTCAGTGGGGGCTTCGGTTCCTTGGTACATGGCTTTAAACCCAGGTAAGGTTGGACACTGATTTTTTGGGTGGTCCTCCTCACAAACGAAACACACTTCAACCGAATGCAATGGACATTCGTTCTTAGGGTGTCTTCTGGTGCACCTAGGACAGAAGACAGCCAAGGCTCTCTCAGCTTCTTCTTTCTTCTGCTGGATCCTGAATGTGTCCAGCTGCATGGCAATGGTCTGTCTCACCTCACTCTTAAGATCTTCTAATTGGTTTGTAAACTCATGTTTGGAGAAAGGGACACCAGTGGAGAGGAGATTTCCTCTACCTCGTTTTCTAGCTGCCCTGGAATGATTTCGAAACACAGTCTTGATGTCCTCATAAGGCAGTTGGTAAATGTCCCCCCCAGCTAACATGTGAAGGGTGTCTAAGAGATCTTCAGGGACTCCTCGGAGTAGAACCAACTTGAGGGATTCAGGGTCAAGTATGCACCTGGCCCGTTTATAGCTAAGTTGGAACCTCTCCTCGTAATCCTCTAAAGACTCATCATTCCCCATGGTCATTCGAAAGATCTCTCCCTTGGTTTCCTTGGACCTACAATAATCCCTATACTTGGTATTGAAGGCTTGCTGCATCTGAGCCCAAGTAGCTATGCTATTCCCAGGTAATCCCATGAACCAGCGTAGGGCTGCATCCTTAAGAGTGGAAGGGAAAAGCTTCAGCTTTTGCTCATCTTCAGTATAGTCATAGGTTCTACAAAGGACAGCAAACTCAAACAAGAAGGTATCAGGATCCTCAGTGGTCAGTCCATGGAAGTGAGGCAAGGCGGAGGGGCTAATGTTTTTCATTTTCATATCTCCATTGGTCTCTCGGATGGGGAAAGCTCCTTCTATTCTCTCATCTTCTCTCCTATTATCAGCCATGGCTTCAGATGGAGTGGTCTCTAACTCTTCTTCTTCTATAGGGTCTTGATATATCTCCGGATGTTCACCTATAGGTTCCTCTGGGTCACTGTCACCAAAGAAGAGAGAAGGGTGACTCAGTGATGTGGTGGGGGTGTTTGGTAGGAATTTGCCTGATCTATCTCGGTTCCTACGAGGCATGAAATGGAAAGGACTTTTCTTCTTCTTTTTTTTGAGTGCTTTTGCTTTTTCTTTGGTACCTGCAAAACTGAAACAAAGTGATCTACAACTAACTATATTGCTCAAATGAAATTGCAGAATTGGAAAGCTAATCTAGGAAAGCAAGAAAAATTACTCTAGGAAAGCAAGAGATATTAATCTAGGAAAGCAGGAAATGCTAATCTAGGAAAGCAGGAAATGCTAATCTAGGAAAGCAGGAAATGCTAAGCTACCTTTGCAAAATGGAAATGAAATAAACTACTGAGCAGAAGTAAGAGTACGAAAGTAGAAGAAAAGCAACAATTACTAATACTCTGACGCTTCCCCGACAACGGCGCCAAAAAGATGGTGAGCTCCAGTATTGTAGCAATAATGCTACAACTCCTGGGGCTTCCTGTCTCTCATTTTATCAACCCGGTAGTTCGTACAAACTTGGAAGCGACGGTGCTATATGCACAAGTACTAGCTCTTGTCGCAGATGTCACTTGGTCAGCTGGCACAAGTCCGCTAGGGCTCAAGCCAACTTCTATGGGCTCTCAGAAGAAGCTTGCTAATTGATGGACGAAAGCTAATCTCAAAGGAAAGCTACTTTACTTGACAAAAATGAACTGAAAGCAAATCAAAGCATGTAAACCTAGGAAACCCTAATTTAACTAGTCTGACCTCTACAGTGCAAGGAATGTAAATGCAACTTCTACCAATGCTGTCACTACCTCTAATAAATGAAAATGCATGGATCTAAACTACTTGCATCATGAAAGTTATGTTTTTGTATTTTTCCTTTAAGTGTGTGGAATGATGGTGATCTTGTGCTAACTAGGGTTTGGTTGTGCAGATGGGATGGAGAAGGAAGGAAAGCGTGGGATAGGTTGGGGAGGCTAGGAGAGGTCCCTAGGGATCCTTAGCATCCATCTACAGAGGTTCCTCGCATTCAGATGCTCAGCAACCGAGAGAGTGGCCTCCTACAGGATGGCTGTGGAGGATCCTACAGGATACTCTGTTTTCTACAGGATGTCTACAAATGACTACAGGATGACCTACCGTGAGTGTTTGGAGTGATGGAGGAGTAATGGAATGGTAGGGGGGGATGTGTAAGGTAGGAATAAGGCTGGTGATGGCTTTAGAAGTGGAAGAATAGGATGGGAAGTGAGTGTAGGGAGGAGGATGGAAGGTAAAGGGCTATGTCAACGAAAGGGCTAGAGAATGGAAGTACGTGAGGAGTGAAAGACTTTGGGAGATAACAGAGCGGAGCAGGGGTCAAAGAGATGTCTGCATGCGTGATCAAGATGGAGGACGAAGTGATGGAACGAGAGAGAGCAGTGTAAGTGAAAAAAATGCTTATGACTGTCACTCAACCAAAAATGCATTAACCTAAACTACCTGTGCTTGTAAATTCAATGAGCAGCAATCTAAACGTGAAGGAGAATGTGCATGAAGCTATGGTAAGGGAGTGTGGTGCAGGTGTGAATCATGTGGAAGCATCTAACATAACGTGACTGTGTTTGCAGCAACCATGGAAGAAAGAAATGCGTATTTTTGGTGGTTAGTCATGGACTTCACTCCAATCCCAGATGAGACGGCAGTGAGCCTTAACAACCTTTTTGTTGGAGCTCCAATCGATTATATCTATCCTCTGCTACACTAAGCAAGTGGAAACAAATTCACCATAAGCAATTCCTATCTAACTCATGAAAAAGACCAACTCAACAACCTGTAATTCGAATTGCATGTGCAAATGAAAAGCTCAAAGTGCTGAAATGAAATGGAAACAACACTACAGCAGAGGGGATCTATGGCTCTCCTTAAGAAAAACTCAGAACTAGATCAGAATCTGCCTTCTTTATTCATAATCTGATATCATGCCAAATTGGCTTACAAAAAGGAACGAAAACTGAGCTGTGCTCCAAAATTACAATAGCAATACGAGAGTTTCAACAACCTATCTAAGGCTAAGGCCTCCATACTTATACAAAAACGATGATCCAACAAGTTTCCTTCATTTTAGGAGCTCGGCTGTCCAACTAGAGTTTAACTGCTGATCCTGTAGGATGGTCATAATTGCTGTTCCTGTAGAGCAGTTTATAACTGCTGTTCCTGTAGGACAGCTGGCTGCTTTTAAGCTCGGAGGGGAGATGGATTAGAGCTCGGACTTCTTGGTGGGAATCACGAGGGATGTCCCTAGAACCGTGGACAACCTCTCCTAAAACCCGCAGTGCCACCTCGTTGTCTCCTTATCTCCTTTTTCGTTGTCTTTTGCTCCCTTTTAATGCCAAAACCTGGAATCATAATGCATTAGTCACGTAGAGAGAGTGCCTACCCTTCTTCCTACAAACAACATGAATAAACTAAGAAATGCATGCATAAGCAATAAAAAATGAATGGTTTGAGCAAGTAGAATAGGCCAAAATGAGCCCAAATTGTACCAAAATTGGGGCTCATCACCTATGCTACTTTGGAATATCTTTTACCCTTATGTTCAATTTTTGGAAGCCCTCAATGTGCTCCATCATTGAACCCTTTTGTTTGAGATTTATCAATTGGCTAAAAAAGGTGTTTCTTTTTGTATCCTCATAATGTGCTATCATTTCTTCTGTAAAAATTACCCAAGTGACAATTTGTTTATGAGAGAAAATCCATTGATACCATACAAACTGATTTGGTTCCAAATATAAAGTTGTAATACGTACCTTTTGTGTGTTTTTCACATTATGGAGATCGAAAAATTGCTCCATCTATAGTATCCATGTTCTAGGATCCTTGCCATCAAAATTCCTCATATCGATTTTTGGAACATGGTGGGTCTTCAATCCAACATTTGAATCTATGAAATCATGATTAACATTTCTTTTGTTCTCATCACGATTTTCCTTTACTACCCTTTCACCATTAATGACCATTTCCTGTAGCAAATTATTCAAATTTATCTTCAATTCTTTCATCTTATCGTCCATACCATTCATCTTAGTGTCCAGGCCATTCATCTTAGCTTCCATGCCATCCATCTTAGCTTTCACGCCATCCATCTTAACTTGCATGCCATTCATATTAGCTTTCACACCATCCATCTTAACTTGCATGCCATTCATATTAGCTTCCATGCCATTCATCTTGGATTCATTATCTTTAGTGAGAGTGAAACTTTTTGTACTTGGTCTTATAATTTTGATATATCATGTTGCATTTCTTCCACTTCTTCATGAGTCATGCTTGATATTTCAGGTTGCTTACTAGGTGTTTCGATTTTCTTTCTTCGAGGAATTAATCGATGCTAAAATTTCTTCACTATTCCTTTTGACTTGCTTCAAACTAATTTTTCAAACCAATGTTATGCAAAATTAAAAAAAAAAACTACACACTTTTTTTTCACGTTGTGAGAGCTCGATATTGAATCTATTGTATCTCTGTAACTATGGATCTTGTATATCTGAAATCATGTTCCCTGGTATCCCTTTGAGTCCTCTTTCTAATCCCTCAAGTCTGATCAAGTTTAGATTCTCCAAGGAAGAGGTATGACGAATCTCCCGCGATGACCTAATTATAGACTAGTTCAGTAGGGTAAACATGTATGATGTGCCATGTGTCACTATTTTGACCTTAGTATCTAAAAATGATACACAGAAAACTAAAGGCTATCCTCTTTCTGAAAATTCTTATGAAATTTCAATTTGATGCTCAAAACAAAAGTTATGCCGATTTTCCCTAAGCCACCTGTTTGGAATGTAATTCAAGAGTTTGCAAAAACCATAACTTCCTCAGATCATATCTCCGCAACTATAGTGAGACAAGCTCTGAAATTTGGAACTGAAGTTAAGAATGATTTCAGCTCAAATGGCCTTTTTTTTGTAGCTTCTGAAACATGACAGAAAACAAGTTATAGCGAAAATGCCACAATGACCTGTTTGGAGCAGCGAAACCCTAGAATCCAAAGCTCTAATACCAAATGTTAGGAAACCAACTCACAAAAAGATAGAAAAGATATATTAACACCTTATAATTCAACCCCTCCAAGGGATAAACCTCCTTTACATTACAAAAATGAACAATTCTTCGATGATACAAATGACTAAACCTCCCTTCTATATATAGGAGTCTAATGGGTCACAATATAATCAAGCCAACATAATAGTAATAACATAAGGGCATAAAAATAAAAATAGTGGGTTTCTTTGGGGCATACTAATAACAATATGGGGACAATAGAGGCACAATAATAACAATAAGGGATACAATGACAATAGTAATGGGGGAGTCACTAGTATTATGGGGGCCTAACATGGTACGCACGATATGTCTTCTTAATCATTCGGTGCACTATTCTTTATAAGTTGTTCTATACTATTTTGAAGATGAAATTGTTTTAGTTGTTATTTATAATTTCAGATTACAGCCATTGCACTTTTATCCGCATGTGATGCACTACAACACAATAGGTATGAAAACATAGTCATTAAAGTTGTATGTATCATGCCCATGAAAATCTGGGTAGCAATGTTACCTGCACTATGGACCTATTCCAAGTTCTAACCTAAGAATTTTCTATGGATTTTTTATGAAAGGATAAAAACCTTACGCCACCATCCCCATTGGTAAAGTTCATATTTTTTTTTTCATTTGGACTTGCTCATTTTTTCTAATATGAAATATTTTCAGTTCTAGAGAAGATCCAAATTTGTATACAGTATATTTTGGTTGCTCATATGTTCTACATTAATTGGTTAAGTTTTTGTTTATTTATTTCTATTTTATAGACAACATTAGCATTGAAACAATGAGAGTTTAGTTAACAATAACAATGCAATGTGAAACTGTAGTATGATCCTTTCCTAGAGAATGTGAAATTTGAAAAGAAAAACTTACCACCACAATGTCAAAGGATAAGATTAGATCTATGATATGGAAATGCCAAAAGATACGATTAGATATATGATATGGCAATGTTTAGGGGGTCAAACATTATTGAATTCAGTTCTCCAAAATAGGGAATCCTGTAGGAGGACAACATACATCAATGAATTTGAAGAACTCCTTAGAGAATATGCTTCTACAACTTAAAAAAAAAGGATCATACATTATTCATAATGAAGCTTTTAGTTACAAAACATACATCACCTCTAGAGTTTCTCAACCACCAAGATGTTTATCCTTACGACTCATCTCTTCTGGGACATAATAACTTTCATTTAACAGATTATGGTTTGATAGTCGAGAAATGGACCTCTTTTTTAGCTACCGATATCGACGACTGTCTCACCTTGAGCTTATCTATAAATTATGATGTGGAAAAAAAATTCATTTCCATAACTACTTCACCTAAAACATAATTCTATGTTAGCTTTCTTACTTCATTAATGAAGAGAGAAATATTATAAATTAAATTAGAAACACCTACATTCATGTCCTCAATTAACACTACTATGTTGGAAATAATACTGAGAGGGGGAGGTGAATCAGTATTATCACATTAATAAAACTTTTTCATTTCCATATTCAGATTCATATATGCTACTTCCACAACTTCTTATGATTCAGTTAGTTGATCCTTAATGAGTGCATTAGAACATTATCAACCATATTAACAGTAAATAGGTGTAGTAAAATAGAACAGATCATCACACATAAGCCACACACATGAACACCATGATATAAGGTGGAAACCCAATGTGGGAGAAAACCACCTGCTGCAAGTCATCTCAATATTCTTCTTAATAAGAAAATCCTTTTACAATATTTCTGTATTGGTGCAGTCTTATACTAGTACGCAGGTTTCTACCTGTAGAGAGCTACAACCCTCTCTCGTTCTCCAATCTTTCCTGGAAGGGAGCTACAACCCCCATAGTTCTTGTACTAGCCGATCCATTTACTAGTACGCAGGTTGCTACCTGCTACAATGCTCCAAAGTTTTCAACTGCTACTGGAAGGGAGCTGCCACCCCCTTAGCTCTTGTACTAACTAAGATACTAATATGTAGGCGCCGGACTACAATCTTCTCACCTCCAGGTACCACGTTTCATACATTTTCATACTGGATACTCTTGAAGCACATAATCAATCAATCTTCTGAATCACCCAAACACTAGATCAATACATATACAAGGATAATATATGTGTTAGCACCCAGATCTAGTCCATCAGATCAAATAAATATGAGCCATTATGATCCTGATCCAATATTAGTTCTCATCCATCAATACTGAAGCTAAACACAATCAACCAAACAGGATATGCAGAATACTGACACCTTTAAACTGTCATCAGAACCCATCAACAACTAGAACCACCTGTGACTTCAAATATCATAGCTCAAATTGTATACACTACTACAATGAACCAAACCTGCATACATACGCGCTTACACCAAAGCCAACCCACGTACAGATCTATAAATATTCAAACATGACTTGCAGCGATTTCAAACTCAAGTTATACCCAGTTCAGATCATTACAAGCGTCAGTATACAAATCTAGAATAAGCATAATCAAATAGAGATAGTTCATTTCAAACCATTTGATCCCGATCTATCCTTAGATCTTGTTTTCCATCAACTGGTGAGATCCCTCTTTAGCTCAGATCCAGATCTGCACCATAACCCAATCACAGTATTCCAGATCTAGCACTTTATCAGATATTCAATAATTCAGAAGATGCTTTTCCAAATGATCTCCTTCCTCTTTTATAGCCTTAGTCCTTTCTCAATACCACGGTCCAAAACCATAGGATCAAAAAACTGTTGGATTAATACCATGAACCAACCATGAAAGTGCGTGAGATCAACACTTTTGGATGCAATACCACGGACCAAAACCATAGGATCAAAAACTGTCGGACTAATACCATGAACCAACCATGAAAGTGCGTGAGATCAACACTTTTGGATGCAATACCATGGACCAAAACCATAGGATAAAAAACTATCGGACTAATACCATGAACCAACCATGAAAGTGTGTGAACTTTTCTCTTGCATGAAGGGAACTTTTCTCTGCATGAAAGTGCGTAAACTTTTCTCTACATGAAATAAACTTTTCTCTGCATAAAAGTGCGTGAACATTTCTCTACATGAAATAAACTCTTCTCTGCATAAAAGTGCGTGAACTTTTCTCTACATGAAATAAACTTTTCTCTGCATAAAAGTGCGTGAACTTTTCTCTACATGGAATAAACTTTTCTCTGCATAAAAGTGCGTGAAATTTTCTCTACATGGAATAAACGTTTCTTTGCATAAAAGTGCGTGAACTTTTCTCTACATGGAATAAACTTTTGTCTGCATAAAAGTGCGTGAACTTTTCTCTACATGGAATAAACTTTTCTCTGCATAAAAGTGTGTGAACTTTTCTCTACATGAAGGAAACTTTGTTGCACTATAATTTATTAAATAAATTTGCCAACACTTGTCTCATAATGCCAACAATCTCCCCCTTTGGACTTGTCATACTGAGAATTGTCATCTGATTCCTTGTCACATCTGATATCTCTTCCATAGATTCATCTAGATATATATAAGTGAGTTGATCTTCTACGAGTTGGTTGCCATCAAGTACAACACATGCATCATAATGCCAACATACTAATATTCATGTCCTCAATCCTTTTCCTATGATCAACATTGAATCATACAAGAGCTCATTCCATGTATTAGGGACCCTAGGAAAGCACCAGTGACTGCAATCTTGATACCTTTCTTATATTTCCTCCTGTGAGGGATATTGTCTCCGATACATAGAAGGGTGGGAATCCTTTCTGTAATCTATTATGCTTGTGATATTTAGGCATAGGGATTTGTTGAGATTGGCTTTTTTATCAACCCATTTCACCGATGTTGTGAGAATCTTTCTGTAGGCTTCCTATACATTAATTTCAAGATAGGCATGTTCTCCTTGTTGGTAGTAATCCTTTCCCTTCAATGTTCTTTTATGATTCCATGAGTGCCTTGTATTGGAAGAAATAACATCTTCTTCCTTGAACTTTGGAGTAGATATTTCTATTAATTCCAGCCTCAAAGTTTCCTTCTTTGTTCCATTTCCATCATCCACCTCCCATTCTTGCAGTAGAAAAGGAGCCCTAAAAAATTCTAATGAACAATTATAATTATAATATAAAATGCATAGAACCCTTTCCACTTCTCATAGCCATTATCCACCATTTCATAGCAATTAACATCCCTTATATTGAGGAAACACTTTAATGAATCATCTATGTTTCATATCCTTCTTTTACTACTTATCACATTATTCCATGCTTTGTTGACACACAAAGTAGGAATAATAAAACACAACCCATTCTATTAATTCACAGGCTTCTCAGATTACACACTTCCATAAAGGCACTTCTGGAATCCAAATCGGACGCCTTATTCCCCTTGCTCCTCCCAAGGGAATATGCCAAGGGACTATTGGTTGCAATGTCTACTAGCTATTTATTTAGGGAATGGGTTTATGTACCTTTTTGATAACCCACCAAACAATCCCATTGATTTCTCAATTGGAGTAGGCACAAAGAAGTGTGGTTGGACAAAATCAATTCTTCATAGGAACCCATAGAGAGAGGAATAGAATAGTGGCCTTAATAAATAGTAGTGTTGAAACTCCTTGTGGCACCACCCTCCTAAATTCTGTTGCACTCCACTGAAATGAGTAGTTGAGTAACCACGAAAGAGAAAGGTAACAGAACTTTATGACTTTGTTCACTGCACATTCTTTTAGTTGTCAAAAAACTAGGATCTGTACTACAGTGGAGAACAAGGTAAACCATTTCGCTATGCATTGAAATATAATTTTAGAAGCATAACACTTGTTCATACAACATCACCAACCACATTTCAATCAGAGTAACGCTAATGTTGCTAGCCTCATCTAAAGTGAATAAACATCTTATCTAAGATTTGAATATGAATACAAACTTGTTATAGGAGGATATGATAAATATGTTGTGACACTAGTTGGGATTGATTCCATCTAACAGATGAGTTCGAAGGACCATGCTTAGAACCAGGAAGGAAGGGCAGTCTCTTTGGAATGAAGGCCATATCTTGTAACTCTGGGAAGATTAGGCTTATTGAGTTTTTGAAGCTTATCGTTACCACATTTCATTATTGCCTCAACCCATGAGACGATCCCCCATTGAAAATCAATCTATATTTTTGGAAGCTTGAATGCCATGATGACACACCTGACCCATTAGATGCCTAGCCTTAGGAGAACACAAGACCTATATCCTAGACTTGCCTTGTTTGGAGTAGGCTTGCTTTTATAAACCCAAATATCATAGACTTGCTTGTATGGAGTAGGCTTGCTTTTATAAATAACAATGAATAAATTATTGATTGGTAAGGTTTTACGCATGATCAATTATCCAATCAATCTAGGAAGACCCAATCTGCAATGTTTCCTTCCAATTCCTCTATCGGTCTGACGCCAAAAATTATATCTAGTGCTCCTAAACAGACTGAGGAAGGCACTAGATCTAACATCAAAATAATTTGGGCAAGAGGACCTTATTGTTAGACAATGGATTTATAGATGATGAGGACATAGATTTAGAAACATGTCGCAAGTACTTTAGTCGGATAAATAGTTAAACAGAGTAGGAACTAAAAAGAATAGAATATTTTTAAAGCTTAGCATTTTGTGGTTTTTAATAGGTACTATCAAGTTCTGTGCCCCCTCCAAAATATATCCAAAGCCTGCTAGGATCCTAGTTAGGATGTTACTTCGAGTAAACTTATAATGATGCTCATACCATCAAAATACTTGTGAATATATCCATAGACATGGCATTTCCTTGGACCTAGAACAAGCAATGCTCTTGCTATAATAACATAACACATGTCCATTACAGTATTAATTTTCATAACAAATCGTGCCTATTAATATATTAATTCAACATAGCATGAACACTGATTTAAGGTAGGTTCCACTCACTACTAAACCCACTTGTTTACAACTGAATATGCAACCTATTTCATAAAATTTTAACTACATTGCATAAATAAGCAGATCCCGAATCCATACCTATATTTTTCTTTCAATGCAACTCGTTTCTCTATGTTTGGCTGCAGAGAGAATAACTGTTGCTACGTCTTAATCCTTGTTTCATAAAGCAACAATTTACAGGAAGAAAAATTATTACCTAGACACATGCAGTAATAAGCCAAAAGCCTGTTGGATATATGCTTATCTTCTTCGTTTCTGATTGAGTTGCACTGCTTATCTAAGTTAAAGTTTTTTAATTATTGCAGAGTAGTCTTTTTTCTAGCTCTAGTAGGAATTATACTAATTGGATATATAGTTATATCTTTGTATAGCAATATCTTTAATAAAGCAACAATATCTCAGTCAATAGGCAACAATTTTGAAACTTTTTTTTTTAAGGACCAATTTCAAACTTTCTGCTAATTCATTATATGGCATGGCCACAACGCACTTTTTTTATCAAAATATAATTATCTTTTTTATATATATTAACCATTAACCAGGCCCCATGGTTAGCTCAAGTTGTTTGATTGCTATGGGAAAGACACTTTTTATACAAAAGATAACCATATATGTTATATATATATATATATATTAACCAGGTCCCCAAGGGTTAGCTCAAATTGTTTGATTGCTATGAAAAACCCATAATGACCAAGGAAGTCATGAGGCCAAATCCATTGACCAAATTCTTGTATTTGTATATAATCTATTGAAAGCTGGTTTGTCTACTACAATATTGAAATTAGGACTATTACCTTCTCTTGACTATTTGTGGGATATGGAGTTGGACTTACTTGCTTTATTGTATGTTACTAAACTTTATTAAATGTGTTGTATTCTCAAAATATGGACAAGTTGACAGTTTTATCTTTTTCAGATAGATCAATCACAACTCATCAATTATTTTATTCTTTTGACAAGTTCTAGTGCATATAGCTAAAGCATATCCCCTTCTTCAAAGTGTGATTTGAGTGCTATTGATCTACGTGTTCCACTTTGTTTTATTTCACTTCATAAGTCCCTATTACATTATAAGTATCACATTTATTTTAGCTTGTTTGCTTTTGAAATTTTGAGAGAAATTTTGCAGTCACTGCATTTTGAAGATTTTTGTGCTCTACCTTTTGTTGCAAGGTTCAATTTTCTCTATTTCGAATGTCCATGTATTCCCCTTCTTATAGAATTATCGATGGGGGTCCTGTTTTGTGCCTAAGCAATTTGATCAATTCTTGAGAAGTAACATGTGCTCATTCAAATTCTTTTCTCATATGATTCTTTGTTTTCTTAAAGGCCGATTCATTTGCTATCCACATGCTGCATGCAAAGCTTCTTTATACTTTGAAAATTCATTGATCTCTACTGACGATATGTTCAAGCTAGACAACAAAATATTGTTTTCACGGTTCATTATGCAAGACCGGATCATTCAGATATTTTAGTAAAATCTATGAGAGCACATTCAGAGATTGTAGTACAATCTATGTAAGCACCCAACCAGTGTTTCGGAGTAGACAATGGTCTAGATCTAGATCTTGCTTTGGCCGACTGTCTTGGCATTTACTTTGGCTGGGTTGTCCGACACTTACAACTTGTGAAGCCCAGTTCACCCCTCAAGGAAGGGACTAGATGCAATGCACACTCCCTTGTTTCTAATTAAATCCAATATCATTATTTGACACTTGAAGGTCAAACTTGATAACCAACCATGCCTTAGGTTAAGAAATTTTCATATGTGTAAGGTTGTGTTAATGGGATAAAACATTCAACTAAGTTAGATGCAATGTGAAAAGTTGAATAACATCAACATCAACTTTCATGATTCAGACTTGACAATAGTTCCACTATTGTAATGCTACCAATTTACTTCCAATATTACATTTATGCTTATGGCGGAGTAATGAAAATATAGTTCCACTATTGTAATGCTACCAATTTACTTCCAATATTAAATTTATGCTTATATAGTATAAAATAACATTGTTATGTCATGTTTTGTTTTAACATTATATATATATATTACCTAAGTAGTGAGGGTTGTTACAAAATATATGCCTATGTGCGTGGCCTCAGGTGTCAAACTTGATTTTCATTAGGATTTTATTCGTGTCATTGAAATCATATTGCTTATTTTTATTTGACTATACTTTTCATGTTATATAGTTTTTTAAATTCATATATTATTAATTTTTTAAATTAATAATAATAATATTAATTACAAATAAAATTATTGCACCAACAACTACAATATAGTACTAAATATTTGTGTATTTTTTTCCATGTTTATTTGCAGTTACATGTGTCCTTTTAAAAATAAAAGTAGAATTTACTCTAAATAAAAAACAATCAAAATTGACACGTCAATTTTAAAAGACAAATAATTTTTTCTCTAAATAAAAAATAATGTAATCAATGATAGTAATCCAAACATAATATTCAGATTTAAGTAGTTTTAATTAAAGACATTATAAAACACCAATAATCATACTCTTATTGTATGTATTTTAGTGATATTACAACCATGTAGGAAGGAAATGTGGTAAAACATTTAACTGAGTCTTAGCCATAAATAAAACATTTCAATATCCATGTAAAATAACAAAATTTATAAAATAATAGAAATGCTATATTTTTTTGTTTTGAATGTCAATTAATTATATTGACTGATTTATTTTAATATTAACTATATATATATATATATATATATATATATATATATATATATATATATTTCAATCTTCAAAACCCAAAAGATAATTGAAATAAAAAAATTTGTGAAAACCAAACAATATAATTAATATGTAAAGTTAAGGAATATTGCCTATATATTTAATATATTGATTGTATATTTAAAAATATATTTACCATGAAAAATCATGTTAATATGAACAATGTAACAAGTAGAACATGTGTTGACAAAATCTCTCCCCAACAAGAAGTTAACATATTTTAGATGCATGTCTGGATTGGGGGATATATCTTATTTCATTGAGAGGGAGGAATAAGTACCGTTAAACTATGCATATGATGATACTTGGGAGGACATCCTTATAGTAGTGAGATCTCAATTTTTGAGGATGTCTCAATGCTCGTGTCGGAGGGTATCTTGGAGCTCCGATTTGGTGTTGATGTTACTTGCATCATAGTAAGGGTTGGTGCCAAGTCATGCAGGCCTAGATGGTATCTATATGATACCAAGGTTTTAGCTTGATGGTACCTATAGATACAGGTGTCCTGATGACACCTTAGTCCCTATTGGGAGGATATCTTGGTAGTTGGGGTATCCCTAGCATGGTGTATGTTGAAACTCTTATGTAAACATGTCAATATGAGTTCATCCCTGTACCTATTTGTACAATTATGACTACCTCCCTAGTTAAGAGGGAGTGTTGAAAATGTAGCTATGGCCAGTCCTCATAATTTCTATTGTACTTTACATTATGTATTTATTGTAAAACTTACAAAACAAAAGAGAGAAATTTATTTTTAAGCATGGGTTTAATACTCATTTTATCATCAATTCTATGTTTCTAATATTTCTCTTGAGTCTTAACAATCATTGTCACATTTGTTAGAGCCTTCTTGGGATTTTGTATTGTGTAAAGAAAATGATTTTTGAGTCAAAACAATTATTTGTCTCATCCTCACAAATTCAGCCCTGCCTTGATTAAGTCAACCCAAATTAGGGTTATTTAACCATCTATAAGAAATATAAATATAAGAGGAGCTTGACCTACTTGGCATTCATCCATCAACAAGTTTGATCTGTATAGCAAGAAGAGAAAAAGAAGTACAAAGTCAAGGACAAGAAGGAAAAGAAAATGAATGAAAAATTATATATTTTGGGGCATATTCTCTCTCACAAGTGTGAGTTTTCTAGGGTTTTTTGGAAAGTTGTAGGGACCAAAATTTTTGCACTAATTGTAGATCTAAAATTTTGACTTGCAGAGGCTAAAATTCTAGATTGAAGCAATTTTGGAGGAACTGACCCTTGTTGACTTTGAAATTGTTTCTCTACTTGGAAAGAGGGTTGAGTTGGTGATTGGAGGAGGTATTATTCTTGGTCAAAAGGTCTTGGATTGTCTCACTTTGACTTGGTTCAATTATAGAAGAAGAGTTTGATTGTTTTTTCCCTTAGAGAGGGGCTTTTCTCCTGTTTAGTACCTACATCTTGTGTCTCTTTTTCTTGTGATCTTCATGAATTTTGATTTGGTAATTGCTTTATGAAAGAAAAAATAATAAATGATTAAAGAAGGAAACACAAATCACAAGTAATTGTCAAGAAAAGAGGAATAAACAACCTAATAACTACATGTATTGATTTCCTAACAGTTGTGATATCACTAGATCTACAACTCATAAATGCATCATCCATGGCTAAATAAGGCCTCCCTAATATTAATGGATGAAATCGTATATTGGTTTTAGGTGTAAGAATCATAAAATCAAATGGGTATTCCCATGAATACAAAGTCACAAAAATATTTTCTGGTATACCTTCTAGTTTTATAGTGGACCTATCTACTTATTGTAATACAATTAATGTATATCGAAGATTGATTTATTGTAATTCATCAACAATATTTATGTTTATTACATTTCTTGTGGCTCATAGATCAATCAATGTTTTGGAATTTCAATATTATTGATATTAATATTCGAAATGGGACTTCCTCGGTCTAGACATTTTTCTATGTAAGCTTCTCCCATCATTATATTTGCTAGCTTCCCAATGAAATCTAATTCATGAGGATATTTTATTTTTCTTCCTAGTTTCTTTATGGTTAATTCCTTTATTGTTTTTTCATATATTAGAATATCTTTTATTTCTTATAATAAGGGAATTCTAATGCAAACATTTCTTAACTCATGCAACATATCATAATGTGATGGAAATAATTTCTTTTCTACATTCTCATCTATTTTCAATCTCTTTGGAAATGGTTAATTTTGTGGAGATGTAGATGGATGATATGTGGAAGAGTATGGGAAGGTTGGATTATTATTGTAACGTCTATTTTATTAGGATTTTTTTTCTTCTTTCATAATTTTATGGGAATGTTTTTGCAATACTCTTCCTTATCTAAGTTGAAATTCATTTATATAAAGAGAGAAAATCGTATATTTTGAAAATGTTGTACCTTAGCATTGTAAGTGGGGTAATTTACTTTATTTTTCAGATTTAGAAGATGTTGTGCAGGAAATTGGGTAGGCCTTTGATGTCATCATGTAGGACAAAATTGGAGAGGTTGGATAGAATTCAATTCTGGTTGTGGTGGAGGAGGTTGGTGTGATTTTTGGGGTCGATATTGATTATATTGGGGATATTTAGGATATGATGGATAATATTGATTATTATTTTCCCCATATGATCCTTACCAACCTTGCTGCCAAGGTTGAATTTGAGCTTGAGTTGGCCAAGATTGTCAAGGTAATGATGTATTCCAATTACTTTGGAGGTATTATGGATAAGTTTGAATTTTTTGAGTAGATTCTTGCATAGTACTCAGTTGTTGGGGTTGTCAAGGCCTTATTCTGATACAAAGTAAAAATAAATAAATATAAGAATAAGAGGAAAAAAATTACCAAAAAAGACCTCATGCCATAATCTCTATTCTCACATTGCCTCAGTGTTTATTCATCTTTCAATGATATACATAAAAGTGGTATATTAAGACTTCATGCTTGTGTATATGAAAGGCACTAATATTCCCCCCTCAAGCACTATAAGGTTAGTAGTTGAGCCAACATTAAAGGTCTTTCATGTCATTTTTAGAACAATAAGCAATGTTGGTACTCAATTATATGAGGGTGAATATACATTTCTAGATTGTATTTCAAGGGTGAGTGATCAACATGGTCAAAACTCTATGCATTAACACTTTTCTAATTCTATCCCAAATTGGCTAAAATGAAACATCTGTGATTCCTCTAAATCATCCAAATTTATTAAATAAGAAAAGAGATAAAAAAAAGGTTATAATATAAATTAAAAAAAAAAAAAGATTGAAAGCTTCAATGCATATATATACTATTTTTGTTTAATTATTTGACTATATTTAATATTTCTAAAAATAAATAAAATACAAAATTTATGTTATTTATTAATAATTTCACATTAAAAATATAATAATAAATTTTATATATAAAATAAATTTCCAAAAGCTCCATATATAAAATAAATTTAAATTTATTATCCATAAAACTTAAAAAAAATTGACCCTTTGTAAAAAAATGACACTTTTGAATATCATACAAAGTCAAGAGATAAGTTTAGCTAAAAGCATAGTTTAACTAATAAATAAAATAACCTTTTACTCTTAAATGTGAAATTTCTTGTTATTTAATGTGCATTTTTAGATGCATAAATGGATTGAACACACTAAAAATGTCACAACACTTGAACTTTGTAAAATTAAATAACTTAAATTTATAATTTTTAAAAATTGACCAAATCAAGGAAAACAATATATATATTTTTTATTATTTAAATTATATTTAATCTAAATACTAAAACTTACTATATAGATTGGTGAATTTTATCTATTAATTAAACTATACTTTAGCGAAACACTAAATCATACTATATAGATTGGTGTCCATGCCTATTCTAAAATAAAACTTTGGGAATCTTGATTTAACTATGAAAAATCATTTGGTGGAGGACATGGATTCAAAATTCATAGAATATTTTTAGTATTATATCAAACTTAGTTACATACTTTTAGATTTTCAATTAAATTACCCCTTTTAGCTTTTTTCAATTAAATTAAAAATATATGCCTATGTGTGAGATGTGAAGTGTCAAATTCAATTTTCATTAGGCTTTTATTTGTGGCATTGAAATCATATTGCTTATATTGTTTTCCATTATCATTTAGAGTTGACATGTTTTCCTTTTAAGACAAAAGTATAATTTTCTTTAAATAAAAAACAATCAAAATTGAGCTAGATAAAAAGATTTTTTTCTCTAAATAAAAAACAATGTATGCTATGATAATCACCCAAAAGAAATATTAAGATCTGAGTAGTTTTAATTAAAGGCATTATGATGATGATGATAATGATTAATGCTCACTAAGACTAAAGTGGCCTATCAAACCTTAAGAAAAGAAAAAGAATTTAGTTGTGATTCTTCAAAATCTTGTTTCTATGGTCAAAGAGAAGGGAAATAAGTGCTCCAAGATCACTATAGTTGGGCTGGCTTAATAAGTCAATAATGTTGGAAGTGTCGTAGATGCTAGGGAATTGAGAGAGGATCTAAGTAAGAGCCAGGTCATCTAAAAGGAAGTGCTTTTCATCTTCCACTTTCTTAGTGTCGCAACTCTGACAGATTCTATCCTCCCAAGGAGTCTTGGGAGTAGACCATCGCTTGGTTTCACTACAAAGCTCATGAGAATTAGTTATTTTCCTAGCGATGTTCATTCTTTTCTTAGTGTTGGTTAACATAAAGAGATAATTTTGGTTATCAAGGGTGGGGTTCATCACCTCCTTATAGTATCTGAGCTTCCTCTTACCCTCCAACTCCTTATCATCACACAATTTGTCCTTAAAATTGGAGGTAATGGCATATTTGATACGAGATTTCTTCCCATGATGATCTCCTCCTTATTGGGCATCCTTATGCCATCTGTGCTTGAGGTGAAGGTGGGGGTTTTGACTAGAGTTAGAAGCAATTTTTGGGAGCCTCTTGGGTTCCATGTTGTAAAGCTTCTTCTTATACATAAAATATCTAAACATAGCCATATTTTAAATGGGGGACATGCCAACTTTGATCAAGAGGATAGGATATGGAGTATCTCCCTTGATCTTTAGGTTATAGGTTATGAATTTCTTTTGAATCATATCAATATTTCTCCATGACTCTCTAGATATACTGCAACACCATACTTCACATCCGTATAAGACAATAGGGGTGATGAGAATCACGAAGAGGAACCTCCTTTTACTCCACAAACAAAGATCAACTGACTTACAATTGTTTTCAAGCTCATAATAAGCTTTCCAGCCTCAAATAATCCTTTTCTCGATGTTATAATTCTAGTTGAGATGATGAGGAAAGTCAATACTCAAATACTTATAAGAAGAAACCTACTCCAAAAAATCTTGATCATAAACAAAACAACCATGGGTGTTCTTTTTGGATTTAATGATCATGACTTTGGTCTTGTTGGTATTAATCGTCATTCCCATCTTGGAGCAGAAGACATGAAGAGTCTTAAGGTGCTTCTTGAGGTCATCATGACTTTTTTCAAGAAGAACGATATCATTATCATAAAGGAGAAGAGTAACGATTATAACATCAAGCTCGGTGCCCTTGGAACCTGCAATATCCAGACATTCCTCTATCTTATCGATGTATATTCCAAAAAGGGTAGGGGATAGGGGAAACCCTTGCTTAACTCCGATATTGCATTTAGTGTCTCTATACCATCCTTCGTTGGTCTTAAGCTTGGCAATGGCAGTCTCATATAGGTGGATCATAGAAATCCTCAGTTCAAGAGGGACCATGATCTCTTCAAGTCTCTCCCAGAGCTTATCCCAAGGAACAATATCGAAATATTTTCCAAAATCCATAAAACAACAAAAGAGATCAAATTTACTATTGCAACATTCCTCTGCAATGATCCAGAGAGCGACTAGATAGTCAATAGTCGAGTGATGTCTCCTAAAACCAGCTTGTCCTTTAACTCTTTTACCATGGTTTTTAAGGCAAAGGCCAAGCTTCTTTTCTAGAATGAGCCCATATAGCTTGGCTAGGATGTGGCTAATCATAATGGTCCTGTAGTTAGAGGGAACACTTTTGTCCCCATTTTTAAAGATAGACACAATAAGGCTTTGTGTGCAAATATGAGGGAATCCATCTTGTACAACCAAATTGAGAAGCTTGTGGAGATGAGGAATGAGGATAAATCTTCCCATTTTGAAGATCCTAGCTTGGTATCCTTCAATATCTTTAGCTTTCCCATTAGCGGGGTTATTAATTCCAGACTCAACGTCTTCCAAAGAAACTACATCCTCCTAAATAGGAGTGTTTACAATGGTGCCCATGGTGTTCAGAGAGTCATGCATCTTCTTAAGATAATTGTCCCAATTTTCTAAGGGGATATAATGATTACCTTTAGTTTTACGAACAAGCACATTCTGCCAGAACTTTTTGGGTGCGAATTTAGAAAGGTGGAGAAGATGTTCTTGTCTCTTATTAATATATGACCTCTTCTTCCTCTTGATGAGAGATTTGTATATACTTATATTCTGAATCTTAATGATTTCATTAGGAGCGTCTATGATCGTTTTCCTAGAAATTTTACAGTCTTTGTCATACCAAGGATTGGACGTTCTATTATTTTTCTTATACAATGTCTCATTAGAGAACTTGCTAATGGAAGTAGAAAGGGTAGTAGTGAAATGGTAATAAATTTGATCAATGTTGCTATTATAATCCACGAAGCCTAAATTCCTTTCTAAATCCCTTATGAAAAGGTCGGCCTTACTTCTACAAAGTGCATGTGTCTTTTCCTTTCACTGGTCTCCTAGAAGTTGGTGGTATGCATAACAAGATTGAGCGATAGAGACAGGGGTTTGTGGTCAGATTCAGGCTTGAACCCATTAAGTAGCTCAAAGTTTGTAGGACAAGGTTGTCAGAAATCGCATAATCGACAACACTACTAACTAGCACATGGAACCAGGTCATATAACCCAAGAGAGGCCACTTGTTAATACCATTACATATGATTAGGTCCTGGGAACTACAATGTTTGAGGAGCTCGGTGTCGAATAAGTTCTTGATTATGTCTTCAAAGTTTCTCTTGAATCTATTAGCTAAGTTACTATCTTCGTCAAGCCACAAGGGGTCCACCTTAGAGTTGTTACTTAATATTTTAGCTTCGTTAGTAGAAGTTCAAGCATTAAAGTCCCCAAGGGAAAGGATACTACCTTCATTTTTTAGGTTGTAGATGTCTTTTTCTAAGGTATTCAAAGGACAATCCTTATCGAAGTTGTTTTTCTTATAGGATGTAGAGTTGATAAGAGTGAAATAACAGATTGCAAGAAACATCCTATTGGTTGTAGAATCAGAAATCTCGATCCAAATGTAGTGATTGAAGGGGTTGATTTTTTGAAGTTGGATGTGGGAGGAAACAATGTTCCTTATATAGCACACTATACCACCAAAACCTCTCTGAGAGGATTTCTTATTCCAAGTTGACCAAAGAGTGAAACTATTAAGGTGAGGGACCCCAAATTCGTCATGCTCCTAATTATCAACTAAAATAATAACATCAATATCACTCGAGATCCAACTTAACATAGGAACTTTACACCATGGAAAATCATGGCAAATCCATAAGAGGATCTAGAGTGATACAAGTCCCTATTTATCACTCATTCTTGAGACTTTATCTCTAATAATAACTTTCCTATTACTAATGATTTCCCATTTCTCTATCTTTCTTTCCTCCTTGACGTTTTAGACTTCTTTCCTAAGTTCAACTTGGTCTTCTAGAATGAGATCTTCATTTATAAAGATTCTTGTTCCTTTCAGGCTTGGGGATATCTCGAGTATATGTGATTTCCATAGAATACTTTGTGTTTGTGCTCAAGTATATTTCCTAAGTTTATTGCTTCCTTGAGATAAGTTGTTTCCTACCCTTATTGCTTCATTGAAATTAGTTGTTTGAATTTGAGATTTTGATATTACAACCATATGAAGGAATTGCCGTAAAACATTTCACTCAGTCTTACCCATAAATAAAACATTTCAATGTCCATGGGAAATAACATAATTTATATAATAATATAAATGCTATATTTTTTTCTTGTGAATCAAAATTAAAAAGAAATAAAAATAAATAAATAAATAATAAACAATTCCAATCTCCAAAACTAAAAAAAATTGAAATAAAATAATTGTGAAAACCAAATAAGATAATTAGTATATATTTAATATATTCATTGTAAATTTAAAAATATATTTACCATGAAAATACTTGTTAGTAGGAATAATGTAACCCTTAGATAAAATATTTAAAGCAATTAAAAAAATAATATAGTATGATTAAAATATTTTAGAGAGTCAAAATTTTATATCTTTTACATTTTAGCCATTTTTCAATTTGTTTAAAATATAGGAAAGATTGGTTGAAATTGTAAGTTTAATCTATGTATTTTAGATAAATGAGAGATTTTCATGGTATTAACATTTAAATACATATAAAACTAGTATAGGTGCATTTTAATTATAAATTTATGACTAAGAAAAAGGATCAAAACTCTAGAGATACAAATTTATATAAAATAAATCCATTAAAATAAAAAATTTCAAAAATACTATAAAAAATCAAATCTGTAAAACAAACACCCATTTTTAAAATTTTGTATTAAAAAAATAATATAATCATTTATTAACCATTTAATTTATAAAAGTATACTATTTGTTTTATCTCGAACAAAATTAGTTGGTAAACCCATATTATTTACTTTTCAGGAAATGCCAAAAATATTTCCAATATAGAAAAGTAATTTTCATACCATTTATCTTCCAGAAGCGATTCGAAGTAAATCGAGAATTTACATTATTTTTCTGTTTTTGTTCCAGAATTGCACTGTACAGATTTCATGGCCTCTCTGGGTAGTAAACTGGAAGCTCTGGACACAAGCTCAAACGAATGAGAATGTTCCAAAATGCAATCAAAGAATTTAAAATTTTCGATACCTCAAAGATGCAAGGACAAGTCAAGCTCCACATCTTTTGTACTCACGGTAACCATACGGCCAGGCGTTGTATTGTAATGTTCAGGATCTTCGTTTCTGGTCACTTCTACTAAAGGTAAAGAGGTGGACGGAAATTCGATGTCATTTCTGGCCCTTCTTGTATTGTGGTGCTGAGACTCTCGGTTTGTGGCCCTTTTCACAGAAGCTAAACAGGTCGACACCAATTCGATGTCATTTCTGGCCCTTGTTGTATTGTGGTGCTGAGAGTCTTGGTTTCTGGCCCTTTTCAGAGAAGATAAAGAGGTCGACACCAATTCGATGTCATTTCTGGCCCTTCTTGTATTGTGGTGCTGAGACTCTTGGTTTCTGGCCCTTTTCACAGAAGCTAAACAGGTCGACACCAATTCGATGTCATTTCTGGCCCTTGTTGTATTGTGGTGCTGAGAGTCTTGGTTTCTGGCCCTTTTCAGAGAAGATAAAGAGGTCGACACCAATTCGATGTCATTTCTGGTCCTTGTTGTATTGTGGTGCTGAGACTCTTGGTTTGTGGCCCTTTTCACGGAAGATAAAGAGGTCGACACCATTTCGATGTCATTTCTGGCCCCCCTTGTGTTTTGCTTCTGAGAGTCTTCGTTTCTGGCCCCTTTCACAGCAGATAAAGAGGTCGATACCAATTCGATGTCATTTCTGGCACTTTTCACACAAGGCAAAATGTTGGAGGCCAACTTGATAGGCCGCTGCTCAAAGTGAGGCTGATTATAATTTGATAGGTACACCCTCTGCAACTCAAAATTGTGAGAAACTGTGCCACTGGAAGCAAATATAACATTACTAGGCTGCTGCCCTACAACAGGAGGATACTGAAAACCGTCAGTTGGCGGGCTATTGAGAACTGGATTCGATTTGCTTGCAGTTCGGTCATTCCTATGGGCATTCTGATGCCCTCCCAGTGCCTTAGAACTGTGGAACACTTTTGAGCAATAGCGGCAACGAAAGACGCGGCCTTTAGGGCCCTGAGCGGTCATTGTGTTCTTGGAAGCAGAAGCCGCTAACTGCGGCACCACGTTATGGTCGTTGCGGCTGAAATTCGTGTAGTGTTGTGTGAGATCCACTCCAAACAGTCTGAGCTGTTGCTTCTTATGATCGCCGTCTGAAGCCATGGATCCGCCGAATATTTGTATATATGACTTCTGGGTTTCGTAGCGTTATATTTCTAACACCGACTGGGAAACCATATATACATAGATAGAGACGTACTTCCTACCGTTCTGTTCCCAACACCAATTGAAAAACCAAAACAATATATATAGACGTATACGTGGTTTGATTTACAAAACGATATATATATATATATATATATATATATATATGGGGTTTGATTTACACGGCTGGTTACGAAATAAAATCATAAAAAATTGAAATTTTTACACCTATTTCAAAAATAAACTAATAAAAAAACGTACTGGATTGGCTTATTAACTCGCTCGAATATATATTTGTCATTCAATAAATAAACCACATTTTACGTTTGGGAGTGACCTTTTCACGGGTTGGTCTTATTTTGTTTTATTTTAGCCAGTTTAATTGGCCCTTTTTGTGTTATCAATATTAAAATTCGAAATCCAAAAGATAATAATTTATTTTATTTTTTTGGTATTAAGATTTTTGTGCTTGAATTATAAGTTATGTTATATCTTTTATTTAGTTTAAAAAATATATTATTTAATTATTAGAGATTTTCTGAATAGCATTCTGTAATATATATGATCTGTCTAATATGTATGATCCCTATAAAGTTTGGGATGGTGATACTATCCAACATCAAAGATCAAAGAGAATTTTGTGATAGAATTACTATCCGAAACAAAGTACTATTTTGGAAATCTCTAATAATACAATAAAGTGTGGAAGTCTCCAATCTCCAATATTTAATTTCTTATCTCTTTATTATTTAATCAAATATTTTATAATAAATATAAATAATATATTATGTTATTAAAAATAATATCTATTTTAATTATGTAAATAAATATAATTAATAAATTAAATATTATTGTTCAAATAGTAATCTGCTAGCTTTAATGTAATGTATGTTTATTTATTTATTTATTTATTCGGTGGTTCACGAACATCCGTGGTCAGGGTGTAGGCTACGTCCACGTAAATTCTAAGGCTGATCTCTAGGATCAAACCCCGTCCACGTAAAACGTAAATTCTAAGGCTGATCTCTAGGATCAAACCCCGTCCAGGTAAATTCTAAGGTTGATCTCTAGGATCAAACCCCTCGGCCATCACAGACCTGACGACTTGACCAGTTGGGCTAACCCTTGGGCTAGATGGAAAATGTATGTTGCATAACAGAAGTTTATATATATATATATATATATATGAGGAAGCCATTTATATTTATATATTTTATTTATTAATTAAAAAAAAAATCAAAGTTTGGTAAGAGGAAGAGAAGTATATATATATATATATATATATATATATATATATATATATATATTAAATTTTGTGGGACTACATCTTTATCATGTCCAATATATCACCTCGATAGGGGCACTAAATTAAACCCATGGCCTTTACAAAGCACAATCACCATCTATCCAAAACTCGTCGACAATTTTATAAAATTTTAAATTAAAATAACTAAATTAAATTTGATATTTTATTGTTATTATGTATAGATAATAAATTATGATATAAAAAATAAAGTGAGATTTTTAAAATTTATAAACATTATAAAATTTTAAATTAAAATAACAAAATTAAATTTGATATTTTAGTGTTATTATGTATAAATAATAAATTATAATTTAAAAAATCACAAGGTTCACTCAACCTTTAAGCCCCTTAACACTATTCAAAGTTCTCTAGGATCTGTAAAAGACCTGGACCCTAAGAATATGAAAAGTGTTTATGTAATCCCTTTTTCGTGTTTATGTAATCCCTTTTTCATGTAGAACACCCTATGTTGGTGAAATTGATCGCTCAATAAAACAGATGATTCAGGAACATGCAGCAGACATCAAACATGGGACGACCCACTCCTCAATATTAGCAGAACATGCAAAAAAGAGAAAACACCACATTTGCATTGAAGACCTCTGAGTCATTGCTAAGATAGATCATTTCCTCCAACCTAAGTTTAGGGAAACTATAGAGATTGAAAGGAGGCCAAGCAATCTGAATCTTCTTTGATCCCTCCCATTTCTTCTTAAGTTTATATATATATAATTTACTAATTTTCATTATTTAGTTGCTTTTTCATTATTGATTTATTTATTTAAGTATTTCATTAATTATAGTTAAATAATAATAATAATAATAATAATAATAATAATAATATATTATTATTATTATTATTAAGTTTGACCATTGAATTAATGGTTTCCATTATTTAATTTAACCTAAATATTATTTTCATTTTAGTGTTTTGATTATTTAGGTTTGACTCAAATATTTTTATTTAAGTTAGACTATTTATTATTTTTATTTTATTATTTTATTATATTGATTTCATTAATTGTTTTATTGCTTTGATTATTTAGGTTTGACTTAAATATTACTTTTATTTTTCTTTTTAGATATTCATTTCATTAAAATTAGTTAAAATGAAAATTTTATTTATATTTACATACTAAAATAAATATACAATTTTACATTTTTTTATATTTTTTTGCTAAATTATACAAATCAAATTATTATAATTATAATGTTTTAATATTTTTTTGAATTATGTTAAAACTTTTAGATAAAATACTAAAGAGTAATTATTGAAATATTTAGCTGAAGAAATTCTAACCACCTCGCTAATGGTTTCAGGTTTTAGAGGGCCTTTGCCTCCTCTATCTAATTTTGATATCCATATTTTTAATGTTTTGGTGGTAGGTGGTCTAATGTCCTATTACCACACAATCCAGCAGGGGGGCTAAACGAGTTATATTAAGAGGGAAAATGCTAGGTTAAGGGAAACAGTGGATGCTTAGCCCACTGTCACCATATCTAAGTCTTTGTACTCTTTATGGACTTTGACTGATGGGAGTACTCCCAATAGTGTAGGAATCACTTGTAAATTATATGTCAATCGATAGGTGGAAATTGACCCTAGAAACCCATTACAAGGATGGAGTGAAGAATGGAACTTGCTTTCTCTTTAAGCAAGGGAATGTTTCCTCCAGGGGTAAGGGGTGATGATTGGAGGGTTGAAGGAGAAGGAATAAGCTTATAGATTAGATTCTCAATCCCTATAAACCTTGAGAAAATTGGATTCCCAAAGGTTCTTGCAAAATAATACCTATAAACCTTGAGAAAATTGAATTCCCAAAGGTTCTTGACAAATAATCTTTATCGATAAGTGGGACCACACAGGGCCAAGTGGTCCCAGTCTAGGTTCAAGGATAGGATGTAGCAACCAATGATGTTCCTATCGTCGACAAGGTGAAAAGAAAGGTCCAAACAAGAATATTTACTTCAAAAGGTTGAATTGATCATGTTGAAGTTTAGCCTTGGGGATTCCTAGGCAAAATTTGATCCTACAGCTAGGGATTGGGATTCTCGAAGATTCCACTATTAGAATTGCCTCAAATTTGGAGGAGAGGGAGGGGTCCCACCAACATAGTAGCTTGTAGAAGATCAAAATTTTTCCTTGGGTCAATTCCTTGGAAATTGATGCCCTAGGTGACCTAATGGCTAGACGTAGGGAAAAAGGGTAAAAAGAGGGTTAAAATGATCACTCTTTTTGAGGGATCAATGCCTGATTGCCTTAGGGATATGGAATCAAGGATGAGGATGAGTAAGAACATGGTTTCTTGATCAAGGAGGCCCTGAAAGTCAGCTTCATCCAATGTTAAGAGAAAGAAAAAAAAAGTGACCTTCAATCATTTATTCTTCAAATAAAATAATGCAAGCTTATTGACACAAACAATCTCTAGGATATTTCATTCATATAACATTGGCCCATACATTAAATTTGCTAAAACATGCTTAATTCCACATTTTAATTATCCAACAACTAGCCCTAATTTTAGTAGTATGCAGCAACAAGAATAACAATGTCAAAATTTACTTACAACATTATAGACTATATCCAACCAACATTTTATTTGCAAGAGAAAGCTCTAAGACAAGAAAAATATCCCAAATCCATATCTCAAAATTCATCCATCTCCAAAAAATGTGAAGTTCTCTATGATTCCAAGTCAATTGATGATCCAAATGAATGTATTTAACATTAATATATAGCCTCCTAAGGACTTAAAATTATCCTATGTGCCTACATTAATCCCTAATGATAAAATAATGTGAAAATAAAACCCCTATTGGTGAAAAGACCACCAAACTAGCTTACAAGTGTAAAAATAACCCTCACAAGGGGCCAAATAATAATATGTGCATGTCGTGGGAACCTCCAAAGGCCTAATAATGTCTTGAAGTGCCATACTGAGTAATAAATTCTTTAGAGTATGATGGAAAAGGGGTTGACCCCTTGTTCTCCAAGTAGTAGACCTCTCGTGCTCCCAGTGGGTCCGAGGGTACATAAATGACTCCATGAATCTCCATATGAATCAGAGATGCTTGTAGATCCTCTACAAGTATCTGAGTGGTGGAATGAGTGTTTCCATGACATTGTACAAGCCCTAGGACATCTTGCAAGAGTGTGGAGCTCTTGTGGGGGCTCGTTTGGCATAATGTACCAAGAATATCACCATCATTGAAAATGGATCACTAGTAGTCTCTCAACATCGATGAAGATTCATGGAGTATTGTTTGTTGCTATTGAGGCCAATGGCTCTATATGTAAACCCTATATGTGCCAATGTAGACCTCTGCAGGTTAGGATCCCATATTGGGAGACCAAAACCAAATGGAAACCATCCGTAATCCTACATAAGATCTAATGTGTCCCCTACCCTTCCAGTAGAAATAGTCATTAAAATAATCAGGTAAAATATCTTACAAACCATGGATAACAATGTGGGAACTTCATAATGGCATGCCCTTCCGTAGTGGGCTTTGGCATGTGCTAGTGTCTCTAAGCTCCCAAGGGGGTTAACCAAGTATCTTATTAGTTGGTATCAACCCTTAAAGGGGATAGTGTGTCCAAAGTACATCCCTCTAATGGGGGTGGTGAGTGATAAATAAGTGGAATGGAGTAAGGAATGAGAGGGGAAATCTTGGGCCACATCTTGGGTCATAGGGGTAGCTATGTAAGGGGAAGCCCACACCTGGGTATGTAATATGTAGGAGGGAGAAATCATGACACATGAGGTGCCCTAGCCTTGATATTTCCACCCTTCTTTATATGCCTTCTGTCTTTTATGAATTTTCTTTAATTAACTACTTGGGGTTAAAAGGGCAAGAGAATGATGTGTAAGATAAAGCAGTGATTACCCCGTTTGAGGGAGGGTAGTTCATTTCCCTCGAGGGGTTGGGACAATCATGGGTTTTGTTAGCCTCCTGCTGCAGCAGGTTAATCATCTTTCATGATCGACATTTCTACATGCCAAATATGTCGTACAATGCATGCTGAAATGCTCCATATTTGCTACAGATGGCCAAAGAACTGTCCATGAAAGTGTGCTAGTCTAAATGCCACTGTTGTGTTCCAATTTTTGGTAAGCAATTCATTTTTGGTTTGAGGCAGTTTTTCAGTTGGAGGACTGCAAGCGAGGCATGTCTAACTCCCCTTCTTCCTCTTTCCCCAAATCACTCACTAACTTCCCCCAAAGAGGCCAAGATCTGCTTGATACCTCTTAGTTTCATCATTCTCCATATCATTTGGCTTGGTGAAGATCTGCTTCACTCAAGGAAGGTCCATACTGCTTCTATGAGTCATTTTCCCTCTTAATAGCCTAAGATTCACATACTTAGCGCTTTCTTATCACCTTTCATGTTAACTACTAACTTTACTATGTAGCTCCCTATCTATTTCCCTTTCCCCTACTAAACTATGTATATAACTCCCCTATATACTTATCCCCTCCCCCTAGTTGAAAGATAACCATATACATCCTCGGGAATCGCTAAGTTTATCTGAAACTTAGCAAGAGCCCTCAATAACCCCTCTAACCATCTCCCAAATGCATTAGGACTCATTCCTTTGCATAGTTTCCCTTCATGTGTATACAAATCATCCTTTTGGCCTTGTTTTACCTTTTTAAGGCATAAACCCCTTTTTTTTGGCCATTAAACCCCTCTCAAAACACATAGAAATCCTCCCAAGTGCCTTTGGAATCCTTCCAAGGCATGAATCCTCCCTTTTTGGCCATCGGACCCCTTCCGATGCCCTAGAAGTCCATTCCAAGCACTTACCTCACCCCTCCGAATTCATTTGCCTTGCCTTTTCTATAATAAATTGCTCCGATGTAAAAAAGAGTCTTTTGGACCCCCTCCGATGCAATATCGCAGTTGGGAGGGAGGTATTGTGTTGAAACAACAACATTTTTTGCATGTCCGATCAACAATGGCCGATGCGATATCGCTTATTGGCATATTGCAAATATTCGGGGTTATAAGGCATGGGTTATAATGGGCTGTTGATCGCTGATACAGTGACCAAATCTTATCCGTCCATCGCCCCCGCCGATCCAATGGCCCGGATCGTTTCGGCGATCGCCCATTTCGGCGATCTCATATATGTCAACACTCCGCCCCGCCGATTGCCGAAGTCCCGAATTAATCACAGCCATCCATTTTTGGGCCCCAGATCAATGGCCCATATTTAATCGCATCACTCCCATATCGCTCCAACCAGCGGAGCCGAAAAGTAATAAAGCGCGGCATAAATATATTTCGGGTCCGATGGGTTTCGGCGTTTCTATGTGGTAGCCCCCATGTCCCCGCCGATAGCGAACTTCCGACTTAGCGCCAGCCGTCGGATCGCCCTCCCAGATCAACGGCCCATATGTAATCGGCGGTCACCCCTTGTGTATGGCTCCGACCAGCAGAGCCGAAATATTATCAGGGCGGGTTTGTAAAGGCTTTCGGGTTCGTAAGGATCCTTTGTACAGCGAAAAGGGAAGGCTCCGATATGGCGGAGCCGAAAAGCAATTAAGGGCAGTTTTTAAGGCATTTCGGGTCCGAGGGACACATTTCAATGGTAAACCCGCTGATTTGGGTTCGGCCGATGGGCCGGACCCGATTCCAAATAAAAGAGAGGGTCTATAGCATTTCGGGTCCGTGCATTTTGGCGATTTTATGTGTGCTGCACCCCCGGTCCGCCCGACGCCGATATTGTGATGAGATCTGGGCCATTGGATCGGCCCACGCCGGATCTGACGGCCAGGATTTAGTATTTTGCACAGTGTCCGCCTAGCCCCAAATTTTGATGAAATTCATGTTTTAAAGGTATTCTGCCTGTTCATAACAAAAGGGCCATTTTTAATGTTTTGTGTGTGATGCCCGTGCCCGCCCAGGTATAAAGGAAATGATGGTTTCCTTAGCCCTTTTGAGATCGCTCCAGGCCCAAATACTTCCAAATGTAGGGATTTCTCCTCAGCATGCCACCAGATCTCCTTTATTTGGCCTAGTTTTGCAAATTTATCAGTTTAAGGACCATTTTTTGGATCGGCCGAGCGCCGATAGCATCCCAAAGGCCACGGAAGGATTTGCAGCAGTTATTCTTGCATTAAATTGGCAGATAAAGGGGCGATTAGACAGTTAAAGAGTATCAGAGAGAAAAAGTGGCCCGATTCAGTGTCAAAGTGTATCGGAGGAAGTGGCAAAGAGTATCAGTTCAAAATATCAGTAGCCCAAAAGCAGCAGAACATTAAAGAGGCCCCCATCAAAGTCAATAAAGCAGCTCAGAGCCATCAAAGCCCGCCAAATCACAGTTATGAGCATTAAAGCCACTTTGTAGCAGCAGAATCGCTTAAAGAGGCAGTTCAAGTGTTTTAAAGCCCAGTTATTGCAGAAACAATGAACCACACCACATATGAGCAGCGCAGCAAGTCCCAAGGCACAGTTATTGCAGAAGTGCCAGCGCATTGCTCAAAAGACCAATAATTTATTCATTCTTATGGCTGCAGTCCCTGCGCAGCTAGTAGATAGGCATTATTTCATTTATTTGCAATAAATGTTAGGTTAGAAGCATTCATTTCTCCAGATATGCTATTAGATCTGCTGTTGTAGATATTTTGTAGATATTTTCTCTTTTTATACCACCCTCTGGATAGTGTAAAGGGTTGGTTGGTTGATTCACTCCAAGAGAGTCGCACTGTATATCTGATATTTTCTATAATCAAAGATTGCTAAAAAGCTTGGAGAATGGACTGTTTGCTGTGTTTAAATGGTTGGAGAGTGATTGTGGAATTCTCGTGCTGTTACATGACTCAATAAGTGTTTCTTACCTCTGTTTTCCATCCATATATGCTTATATCGCCCATGTATTACTATCTAAGTTACAGAACAAAATATTAGCTTAGAATTTGCTTGGCTGCACTCTCTGCTCAGTTTCTGTAACTTCTTTATGTTTTCCTCTTGATTTAGGCATGAGTATGGATTCCTGTCGGCTCATATTTCCCCTATTTCACCCATGTATGACAGTTATCTAGGAATCCTTAACTGCTCCTAGATAGAGCTCATTCATCTTCCCTCTGCTAACCTGATTGAGAGATTCTTTGTTGCCTCTCATTCCTTAGCCTTCAATCCATCTCCATTCAGCTTGAGTATTGTTTCATGAGCTGCTACCTTGCTCCTCATTCCTCTTGTGACCAAGAAAATGCACCAGCAGTCTTACTCCGTGACTCCATGCCCAATGGTTTGAAATTATCACACTATGCATGCCTCTCTGCTTGAAAGCTTCATCCTTCCCACCAAACTCAATCAAAACCCCTGTGCATCACATCTAGCCTAAAATCATCCCTTAAAAAAGCTAAATCATAAAGAGAGAGCCCTCTCTGATTGCAGGTAGGCTAGGACTTGCAGTCCAAAGCTTGGTTTGTGGTTACCTTGGACGTATCCCTTTGGGAGCGAAAAGGGACACCCTGAGTGATAACAGGTCTGTTGAATGATAAAGGAGGCTCATCTAGGGCCTATGGAACTAGGGTGATGACCATGGATTAGGGTAGATCTCACGTATTAGCTTTTTCCCACGTGCTAATTATTTTGTCCCGACCATCTTTTTCATTTTGTGCTACAATTTTTTGTTATGTGTCCAATTATGTTTTTTTTTTTTTTCAAACTTCTTCAACCTCCAAGGTGTCATTCCAAGACTGACCCAAGGTGGGGTCAAGGGGATAGGGAGGTTGGCCCAATGCAGACCTAGAATGGAAATGTGGTACCAGGTGGGAGAAATGATGAATGGGGTATAGTGAGTAGAAAGGTAGTAATATATGTGAATAAAAATGTGGGACCATGCACCCTAAGTTGGGGTTTCCCAAGTAGTACCACCCTAGAACCAAATGGTCAATAAAGGAGACCCCATGGGACTAATATCTAAGGGTAGCATCCAAAAGAGATTAATGGGACAAGAGCACAAGCTAACCCCACCCTTCCTGCCAAATCCACCCATCAATCCATACCCAGAAGTTTCCATGATAAATAAACCCAATACTCAATTAACAAATGATGAAACATACCTTTAAATTCTGGAGGCCCACCTTCAAACATACAATCAATACAGGTTGGGTTAGGGACCACATTGTTGGCTCAACTAGTAGAGAAATGGCACAATAGCTAGTAGGAGGCCACAGCGGGTTGCTGGCTATCGATTGAGGTTTATCATGGAGAAAAATTCCCCCTAGGGATATCACCCCTGGCTTTTGGAAAGCATTGATTAGTATTAAATTATATACCCCATACACCAGTTAAAACTACCTGCGGCCAACTCTTTAGCTGTATCTTCGCAGACTTATTTCCCAAACCGCAAAAGTTGTGATTTGGTGCATCTTGAAGTAATTTTGACTTGTATATATTATAGGAGATTCCTAGGAGGCTGCCTAGTTCGTTCGATCAGTCCAGTCGATGGTCGTCATGGGCTTACTGATCCCACATAAACTCTGGGACACTGTGATTCAACAATTTAATCACTTATGGACACTGATGGCTCATAAACAATCTATTTGGTAATTTTCTATTTCATTAATTTGTTTGTTTTTTGTAATTCATTCTTGAGATATATGGGGCGGTCTGAAAAAAAATGGTTTTTCTATTTATAGAGCTGGTTAAATAAGGATATCTTGACTCTGGTAGCTTATTAGTTCTCTTTCTCTCTCAGGCAGTCTAATGTTGTATCAGGCAGTCTCATTGAAAGCTAAGATGGATCTGGGTGGTGGAGCGCTCCATCAATGTGCCATGTTGCAATTTCATCAATGTGCTATGCTGTGTTGTATTTTTTAATGTGTTTTGGAGGAGGATATAAACAATAGGAAAGCAAGTCTTATTACTAATTTTGGTTTCTAGTCTTTGAAATCGATTTGCAAATTTTGGTCTTTGGTGTTTGAAATAGATTTGCAGTATTCCCACTCATGTACTACCTACCCATGTACGGTTATATTTGATTTTTTGTAATGTGTGTTGTGTATATGTGTGTATGTTTATGTTATGTGTTTGTGAATCTGTTCTAACTAAGATTGTAAATCTATGATAACTAAGATTGAAAGAGAGAGTTGAGAGCTTTGGTAGAGGAGAATATGGAGAATTGATGAGCCAAATTATCAACAAACTGTGCCTTCACAATGAGTTGGTATTCATGTAATTGATAACTGAGATTGAAAGAGAGCGCTGAGAGCTTTGGTAGAGGAGAATATGGAGAATTGATGGGCCAACTTATCAACAAACAATGCCTTCACAATGAGCTAGTATTCATGTCATTTGTGTCTTCAATTATTTTTAACTCACTCACTATTTGAGTTGGTATTCATGATAGTTACGTCTTCAATTAGTTTTTACTTCCTCGCCATTTTCTGTATTTTTTGATGGGTTGAATTTTTACATACAAGAGCTAAAGCCACTGCAACAGAGTTTCTAGCTCTTTTGTGGCCACCAGTTTTCAAAGTTTTGTCGGCAATTAATTCTCTGTTACAAGGTTAGTATTCTCTATTAATGCCAAAGTTAGTATTCTCTCTCAATGCTTATAAGATGCTAATAAGAAAGTGTAAAGCCCTGTACAACTTTAGCCATTATCTTATAACATGAAAATTCGCCTAGATTTTAGGGTTTAAACCAAGCAAACCCTATGGATTACTTGATTGAACTTAATCTAAATTCAACCAATGCAGTTGAAGTAACTGAACATGGAGACCGAGATATTTTCAAAGTTATTTCCCAGATGGTTACTGCAACGAACACATTGTTGCCTCTCACAGCAGAATGGAAGTTTAGATTGGTGATAGAGGTGCGCTGATCTCCTCTGTTTCTTGTTGCAGTTTACGAATACCTATCCAATATTGTATGAGAACAGAACATGTCCATTGCAGCAATATCCCAGAATAGGAATGCCAACTGAGTCTACTTCCCCATCAATTTTAAAACATCTGTGGTATACACAAATATCTATTAGGGGAACCTCCCAGCATTGCTGGTGTGCAGACCCTCCTCCTTTGAGCACCTTCGGGTGCCTTTCAGCAACGGGTAGCTACAATAATGTATAAATTACATATAAAGTTTACAATTATGTCTTGACCATGTGCATTTACCACAGTTGTTAAGGGGTTGCTGCTTGCTACCCTACCTACTCTCTACCTTGCTTGCATTGAATGCCTTTGCCTTTCTGCATCCATAGGACAAGAACTGTTCATAGCTTATACCCATTCCATCGCTGTTCTAATCTCACCTTTGGACAACAATCCTTTCAGGCCCACCCACAGGATAATTCATGAAGCATATTTGATTACTGCAACATAAGTTGCTATGGGGTGTGGGTACCATTGGATAGGACCAGAGACTCTTTATGTCCTTATCACTTCATTCTATGTCACAAGCTTCATCGAACTTTAATCTTGAGGTTCAAATTTTGGCGAACCTTAAAAAAAATGTGAGGTTCTGCCAACATCATCGAACCTCATAGCCATTGACTAAGTCCATAGGTCAAAACTCATAACTTCATGTCACAACTCAAGCTTGTAATTTATCCTTGCAGTTTCCATGTCCATGATAACATTTTTGATGTTTACTAATGTTGATTTCTTACTATTTAATCTTATAATTCATTATATATATATATATATATATATATATATATATATATATATATATATATAGATATATACACACACACACACACACACACACACACACACACACACACACACACGAACCTAAACGAATCTCATCAAAAAATTCGAACTCAAACCAAACCTAATCATTACCAAACCCAAACTTGAACCCGAACCATGTGACATCGACTTCATTGATCTCAGGGTTAGCCTAAATAGTTAACATCTATTAGCTATTCACTATGAGGCTAAATGCTACATCAACTGGTTGAAATCAGCCTCACATTTTTGAAATTTCTTATGCTTAGCGCTCGGATTTGCTTTGCAAATATTTGTCCATTTGCTCAGACCCCAAATAGAAGTGTGGGTGTCTTAGGGTTACTAGGCCAAAGCCATAGAGTTTTAAAGCATTCACATGATAGGCTTTGGCATTATGCTTATGTGCATCCTCGTTACCTAATTTTATTTACCTTATGCTTATGAGCATTATGCTCAAATGAATACACTATCACAAACCAAATTTAATAAAGAACAGTGATGTCATATTTAGCATGGTTTCGAATATTATATTTTGACTTTCTAATCGCACTATACAATTATGGTTTTCAATGTAGTATCATTCTATATATGTATATTATTCTTTATAAAACATAATAATATCATGGTTTCTAATGGAATTAGCTTTTTAATAGCAATATATCAACATGTTTTCTAATATTATGTTTTGACTTTCTAAATGCAATATACAATTATGGTTTTCAATGAAATATATTGGTAGGGGATAGTCATGGTGGCTATTACCTTGGTCACTAGCAAGCTTCATATATGCTTGGCCATCTATAGAGGTTTCTTGATTTTGGGAAATTAACTTAACATCCTGATTTTGGGTAATTAACTTACTCTAAAATGAAATAAGACATTAAATGTGTTTCTTGTAATATAGATATAAACATAACATCTAAAGAAAAGTAATTGCACAATGATCCAGTCCAAGAAAACAAGGTTCTCCACAAACCAATTAACTCTTCTAGAAAAATTCAACAATTCCAATTTAATAATCCTATGGGCCTCTCTTTGTACCATTTGGAACAATTGCTAGTATATTCATTGTACATTTAAAAATATATTTACCATGAAAATACATGTTAATAGGAATAATGTAACCCTTAGATAAAATATTTCAAAGCAATTAAAAAAATAAAATAGTATGATTAAAATATTTTAGAGAGTCAAAATTTTATATCTTTTACATTTTAGCCATTTTTCAATTTGTTTAAAATATAGGAAAGATTGGTTGAAATTGTAAGTTTAATCTATGTATTTTACATAAATGAGGGATTTTCATGGGATTAACATTTATATATATATAAAACTAGCATAGGTGCATTTTAATTATGAGTTTATGAATATGAAGAGGGATCAAAACTCTAGAGATGCAAACTTATATAAAATAAATCCATCATAATAAAAAATTTCCGGAATACTATAAAAGATCAAATCTCTAAAACAACAACCCATTTTTTAAATTTTGTATTAAAAAAATAATATAATCATTTATTAACTATTTGATTTATAAAAGTATACTATTTATTTTATCTTGTAAAAAATTAGTTGCTAAACCCATATTATTTACATTTTTGGAAATGCCAAAAATATTTCCAATATAGAAAGTAATTTTCATACCATTTATCTTCCAGAATTGATTCAAAGTAAATCCAGTATACAAATGTAATTTTCAAACTTATCTACAATTGAATATAAATGATAAAAGAGGAGGAAATTTATGCGACTATGCAAACAATGCCCATAGATCAACGCCTAAAGGGAGGAGGAAAATCTATGCGACCATAGGAAGGCGAAAAGTTCAGATAAATCTCAAACACAAACTATGTTTCTATTTGACAGTGATAAATCTCAAATAGAAATTATGTTTCTGTTTGAGAGTGAAGTAAATTAGAGATTATACAGCTCACACATAAACAAAAAATTCTGAAACTTATAACTTTAGAACTTAGAACCTGTAACTTGTTTTCATTTGATGACTGAAATAGGTTTTTATACACATCACAGATCTTTCTGGTGTTTGATTGGGGGGGTGGCTTCTTCAGGAAGCTTGCCCATTTTGTCAATGATCTCTAGAAACTTCATTAAAACATCTGTTGAATTCTAGATCAATCCAGCCCTTCAGACTTCCGCCAACTTCTCAAGAAGACGCTAGGTTCTGCATTTAATTTTGGTGGTTGGATTTATCAATGTTTTCCAACACTCCCCCTTAATTCCAACCATATGACAACTATACAATATATAAGACATTGTAAGCATACTCCTAATTGACATGCCTGCTGGTCTAAGTCTCAGCTAGGCTTACAACAAAACATTTCATTTTTGCTTTCTTATTAAAGGGTCCATGTTTGTTCATTTGTTGATGCAGTTTCATCTTCACCTTTCTTGTCATAAGATAGTGATTGAGCTTCTCATTTCTTTATTGCGGGTTAACATTCTTTGTATTCAACATTGCTTCATGTTCTTGGGACTTACACTTGTCCTTAATGCTTGCAATTTCTTCAAGTTTTGTTGCTTCTTCCTGATTGGCAATATCTACACACTAAAAAACAATGTTAGATTCATAAACAGAACCATACTAATTTTTGTCATCCTGCTCATTCATGGATTCTTTAGTTTCAAGATTCTTCACCATGCCAGTTGTTGCTTTCAAACCTACATCAATATGTTTAAAAGATTTCTCAAGCCATCCTTCAATTAGCTTTATCATTGCATCATAATCAAGCTTGACATCTTCAAACTTGTTTCTTCCTTTAACTGCTACTACAATTTCTTCTTCATGTTTTTCCACGCAATCATCAAAAGAAAACAACAATTTATCAATTATTTTCTTTTCAAAGATAACTTGCAATTCATTTTCATAAAATAAATATCCATTATCAAATTTAATTGCAAATTCATCCGCTGCGGCTGAGTCATCCACAACTTTTTCCTTTGCAATCTCATTTGTTTTCTCACTGCATTTCATTTGCGGCCGATTCAAATCAATATTTAGCATTTCATATTCCACCTCAACCCCATGATACTTTCTCCTAAACTGTTTAAATTCTCTTTGGAATTGTTTGATTTTCCTTTTATGACCCATGACTGCAATGCATGCTCCTCCTATTTTCTACAATGTTTTTCATGCCAGCCAGCAAATAACGGCTTATTTTTTTTTAGCGTAGCTCCACGTTCACTGCTCACGTTGCTACTCAGACTCAAAGTGAGACTATCAACAACACCATACCTCACAGATTCAAATAGGCCTCATCGATTCACCATAAAAACGAAGAGTCACTCCACAGCGATCGGCCCTATCTATAGCACTCTACTACACAACGGGTTCAATCTCTTGAAAATGAACTGCTGAGGGCCTGGTCTTCCAACGAATAATTCCAGTCAACACTCACAAAAAACTTCTTTCACACACAACAGATCTAGATTCAAAAATACAGATCTTGTCTCTCAATTTGATCAAACCATTCAGTCGACAGCAAAGGCTTATGAATGGCAGCAAACAATGCATTCAAATCATAGCTTTCACCAGCAAATATTATGGACAATAGGCACAACACACCAACAAAGCAAAGCCTCACAAATCGCGGCCCTCTGGTTCACGATGGTAGCTTGTTGTGGCTAGCAAAAACCCCCCTTCTTATTTAGTGTTATTCCTAATACTAAATAAGTAGGGACCCTTAGTAAAAAATTTAAAAATTAATTAGTCTTTGTATTTCATTTTTAATAAAACTCACTGTCATAAACTTAGGAAAATACCCTTGAAAAATATAAAAAGTTTAAGTTTCATGATAAGGTAAGACAAAATCTTTCGTTAAGAAAAATCACATCACAAAAAGGATAACATGATACCTCCTTGCAAGCCAAATTCTAAGATTGCAAGATCGCGATGCGAAACTTCATCGCATCGCATACATCAAATATCACTTACGCTAAAAAACCTCAAACTGTCGATATGCGATGGTGGATATCGAAAATCGCATTTCGCGGAAACACATTAACGGATGATTGTCATATGCTACGCTCCTGCGATATTGCGATAGAGCGATAAAGCGATCTGTGACAGTGCGATAGAGCGATAAAGCGAAATTGCGAAGCAAATCGAAAAATCGCTTCGTCACAAATTTTTTGGGCTTGTTGTTCAAAAAAGTATTTTCCATAAAACGAAACCTGGTTATGCACTTTAATGCTAATTAATGAGTTAGTTGCCAATCATTAATGAAGTATGGTTTCATGCTTATCGAAGAGCCATTTCACATAAGGTGGTATATTTTATATGTCTTCAACATTTAAAGCTTTCCCATCACCTTTCCTTATCATTACTATCACCTTACTTGTAAACTGCAGGAACAAAGAACAAAGAATTATACAAAGCAGTATACAAGATATTATGGGAAAGAAAGGCAAAGCTCCAAGCTCTGAATATCAAGAAATGACGCCCTTGTATACAGACACCACCTGTAACAGAGACACTGGTATTACTACTTGGGAAGGCATGTATATTCTACTTAAGGAAGAGAATCCCAAAATAATGGAGGTTACAACTACTGCAGGCTCACACGGGCCTTCTGAGGCATCTATTATAGAGCTAGCTTGCTCATTCTTACACTGAATAGCAGCGAGGCTCAAAATTCTTCCATACACGGACATGGTTAAATAGGTATTGGATAGCGCTGACATCACAAACAGAAAATTTAAGACTCAGTGTCAGCAACTTACGAATTCATTATTTTCACAAAATTTAATCTTTATATCCGCTAACAAAAAGTGTGCAAGAGGCAAAAAATCGCACCAGGGAAGCCTGGATCAAGAAATGGAGGCAGTTTCTGATGCGTGATTAGCACCACTGAGAAAAACCTCTTGAAAGGGAAAGCCTCTAATTGCTCAGTCACCTGTAAGCCCAGAAATTTGTAAGAAAGTAACGCTAGAGGTAAAAAAGTAAAACTCGAATCCTAAAACCAATTGTATTTGTCAGAAATATCTACAAAATGGTATGTATATATGCTCAGTAACTACAGACAAACTAGAGACATAAGGCTCAAGAAAAGGCAAAATTGATCAAAAGATTAACTAAGTTGAACTGGGATTCTTACTCGGCATATTTGGTAAAACCACACAGCCAGTGCATGACTCTCAAATGTATCATCAATTTTGCCGAGAAGTGGGCGCCAGCTCTTGCTGATGCCATGTTCGCAGGACAGTTAAAGTCGGAAGTCGGCCAGCCAACTCTTCTCAAACAAATGATGAACGCTTGCGATTTCAAGGAACAGATATAGAAATAATTAGTTGTTAGTTTTAATTTTAGATTCAATGTTAGTATTAACTTTGCTTTATTTTTGCCTGAAATGAGGATGGTCATTTAAACCGTATCCTACATTTTTGTAATAAGTTATTTTTAGATTTAGTCAGTAGTATTTAAACCCTTCTCATGCATTTAGAGAAGGGTCCTGAAATTTTTCAAAAACTTATCCCCAGAACATGCACTTTTGTACCCTCTGAGGAGGTTTTGATGAATGAATGGAACAAGATTTATTGATATCTGCATTTAATATCTACTACTGATGTTGCACTTCTGTACTCTTAGTGGATGTTGGATTAAGAAGAGATAAATCATTATCGCTTGAAGCTCATGAGTAGAACTAGATATAAATGGTACTTCTATCTCTTAACTATTTCTGCCTTTGTGTTAAAAGTGATATTCATGTTTAGCTGTTTATATATTGATGCTTGAATGTCTGAGTTATTATTTGGCACTTTTGTACGGTGATAGATATTTATTTATGCTTAATGTATGAGTAGCTTATTATGCGATATGCCTTTCACAATTGTTTCGTAACTTTTTATACGAAGTCGTTTATCTGTATTGAATTCTTTTCTCATAGTAGTTGAATGATATTTATTACTGATTGTTATTTGAAATCATTTTAGATCGCATAACAAAAAGATTACACCCCGGGTTAGTGTAGACTTAGATATTTCTGCTTATTAGAATACAATTTGCATGTTATTAGATTAGAGTTAGAATTAGAGCATCTCACTTAGGAACTTTTAGAAAGGAAATATAAATTCTTCACACACACACACATAAATTGGGAAACTGGTCCCATATCCCCAGTCGGACCCACTATACCAAACAGAAAAGGAGCTGCTAACCAAGGTCTGGACCGAGTGGGTATCCCCCTTGTTGTAGACCCGATTTTCAGGGCCTCAACATATTTGGCGCTAGAAGGAGGGCCTCGAACTGTGAATGGCAAGAAAGTATAAATCTAAATACCATTCTGAGAGTAAATCACCCTCACCATCTGCCCCGACTTCTCCATTGCATTTAGAATCCTTAAATCCAGAGCCAGAAGTCACAAGAACAACAACTGCTGCTACAAACCCTAACATTTCAGAACAATCTACTATTGAACCTCCTGAAGTTGAATCTTTGATTCACAAACTTCAGCGATTTTCTATATCTCCTCAAAGATCTGACAAATCTCAAGGCAGCATGACTTCACAATATAACCCTGCTCATCCTCTTACCAGATTAAAGAGCGAAAAATTTGGCGTTCAGAAAATCGAGTTACACCCACAAGGAAGAGAGTAAGGAAATCTCCTAAAGGGTCCCATAATGAGACTCTTTCATCATCATCATCCATGTCAACCTCTCCACCACGAAGTCAACCATCCACTCCTCCACTTCAGATCATTGTCCATCAGTCCATCGATACTCCCACATCTCCTTCTCAATCGTCCAGAGTCATAATATCTTCATCTTCTCAACCGCAGGGATCATCTTCTGCACTTTCCTTTGTTAATAGATCAGCGATGTCCCAATCTCCATGGAATAACCCAGGGGTAGTCTTAATGCTTGCACTCTTGAGTCAGCTACCGGCGCATCCTGAAAAATGGCTGCCTAAGTTTGATCCTGAGGCAGGCATTCTAGCAGAAGAACATATAAATAACTTTATGCTATCCATAAATCTCAATGGAGTTACCAACGAAGACGCTGTTGTTCGAATTTTTCTTTATACTCTGCAAGGAGTAGCCAGATCATGGTATTTTTCATTACTATCTGGATCTATCACTAGTTGGGATATCTTCCAAGAAAAATTCCTTATTAATTTTGGTGATGATAGGTCTATGGCGACATTGATCAACAACCTGTCTAACCTTAGGGCCGAGTCAAATGAACCTATCAAAGATTTCAATTCACGTTTCAATAAACTCTTAAACGAAATTCCTACTGCTTCCAAGCCTAGCGAAGAAGTGCGAAGTGAATGGTACATCACTACTTTACCATCAAACATAGCAATCTTTGTTGATAGGGCTAAAAAAACAACTTTAGCCGAAATATGAAAGAAGCAATAGCAGTAGAGAAACGTATTATAGCCCTAGAAAAGAAAAATGCGATAGAAGAACGAAAATCCAAGAAGGTTTCTTTCAAGGAAGATCCCAAGAAAAAACAATCGAAAGATCCTTTCGATTTAGAAGGATTACAAAAAGTTTTGAAGACTATGTCTAAAGAGATGATCGACATTAAGAAACAAGTGACAGAAACTTCTTCTAAAAAGTCGTACAGACCTTTTAAAAGAAACCCTTTGACCGATTCCAAACCCCCTAATACTATTACAATTGTTGAATTTGAAGAAGAAGAAGAGGAAATCGCTACTGAAGAACATACCGATGAAGAAGAAGTTGTAGAGTTACAAGGTATGTGGGATTTCATCCTCCCAGATGAAGAGGATCAAGAGGCATTCCCGGTTAGTACTCGCAGTAGAAATCAACTTGATCCTCCTCAACCTACACCTAAGCCAAAGAGTGCAAGTTCGATGACTAAGGATAAAGTCCCAACCAAGAAAACGACACCTAAAGCGACTCAAACCAGCCCAGTCCAAACAGATTCATCAACTCCATCAAAAACGTTGATCGTTTCGGATGAAATGGAGTATAATATCATAGAATACATGAAAAAGACTAGGGCTAACATTAATTTTTACGAATTGAGCAAGTTAAAACATCAGCAAAGATACTTTTGAAAGAATTACATGCTATACCAGTTGCACCTTTTCCCGCCGCTGTAATCTCTGAAGCTTCCCATGACATGGGAAGACCTCCAACTAATGCAATTAATAAAGTTGATTCAAACGATATCGCCTTAATTGGAGGAAGATCGAGATCTCATACTCCCCGATTTCTTCTTATGAAATTTTCAATAAAAATTTGCATAATTGCTTGGTGGATTCTGGAGCTTCATCGAATATTTTACCAAAGTCAATATGTGCTAAATTGAACGTTCAACCACAAAAATCCGCTGTGCGCATAGTTCAATTAGATCGATTGCAAGTTGAAGGGATTGGTGAATTAAATCAGGTTACCATAAGGCTGTCATCCAACCCAAAGGTATCTCAAGTTATCAACATTTTAGTTGTTGATATTCCAGAATTTTATGGCTTAATTCTTAGCAGAGATTGGTCAGAAAAGCTTCATGGATACTTTCCAACTAACTGGTCACACATGTGGCTCCCTTACAATGGTAAACCAAATCAGATAAAAGTCGAGCGAGAAAGACATCAGAAATTCATAGTAACAGAACTGGAGTCAGAAAATGAACCAGTAGCATACATCAATAACATCATTGGCAACTATTCAGTAGATTCTTTCCTAGGAAATTTTAATGCTCATACTTCACCTTACTTAGAACATTCTATTTTATCTCAAGTAGAAAATTTCTTTCAAATAGATAGTTCTAAATGTATTAATTTTATAGATAGTCCGGTAAATAAATCTTTATTTTGGAAATTATTTTTTGACGGTTGTAAGTCTAACGAAGGAGTAGGAGCAGGATGCGTGTTAATAAGTCCAGAGGGAGATAAAACTATGCTAACTTGCAAACTCGAATTTGATTGCACCAACAGTACTGCAGAATACGAGGCTTTAGTCCAAGGGTTATACAAAGCAATCGGATTAGACATCAAATACTTTCAAGTTTTCGGAGATTCTGAAATTATAATTAGACAGGTACATAATACTATACATTGTTTATCAGGTCATTTAAAACATTACCAATATTTAGTTCAAGATCTACCTGAACACTTTATAGCATTAAATATTTCATCAATTCCCAGACTCTAGAATGCTAGTGGAGACCTCTTAGCAACATAGCTTCCAAGCTCATTCCTTCAGAAGATTTTAGCCCTGATCAATTTTCAATTGAATTAATTTTTAGACCATCTATTCCTGATAACATTACCAATTGGAGGATTTTCAACGATGATCCTTATATCGTGAGTTTCCTCACATCTGAAGGATCCTAAACCAATCAAATAATTGATGAAGACCAGCATGACTGACAATTGCAACAAGATAGCACTAACAATGCCATACCTAAGTTAGTAGTCAAGTTAGAAGACCTTTATGATTTGAAAGATCAGTTTAAAAGATCTACCAATTCAAAACTCCAAAGTTCAACTTTGAACTATGAATTGGTAAATCTAGGAACTGATACCAAACCACAGAATATCAATCTAGGCCTTGGTCTAGCTCTTGAAGAAAAATTAGCGTATATTTGTCTCTTGAGACAATACAAAAGTGTCTTTGCTTGGAATTACGATGAACTCAAAACGTACGACACCTCCATCATCCAACATACTATTCCAATGACAGACGATGAAAAACCTATCCAACAAAAGTTGAGAAAGATCCATCCCAATCTAGAAAACCAGATCAAATCTGAACTCAATAAGTTATTGAAAGCGAAAATAATTTTTCCCGTTCGACATTCCAAATGGGTTTCCAATATGGTCCATGTTAGAAAGAAAAATGGAGACATTAGAATCTGCATTGACATTCGAAATCTTAACAAAGCCTGCCAAAAGGATAATTTTCCTTTGCCTCCCATGGAAAAAATTTTGCACGCAGTCGCGGGGTCAGAATTAATGTCATTCTTGGATGGATTCTCAGGATACAATCAAGTGTTGGTACATCTCGATGATCAATTAAAAACCACATTCAAAACTAAAAGGGGCACATACGCATATCAAAAGATTCCATTTGGTCTGATTAACGCTGGTGCCACATTTCAGAGAGCCATAGACATCGCATTCAAGGGGTTAGTTAATAAATCAATGGTAATCTATTTGGATGATATAACTGTATATTCCAAGAAACGAAACAATCATCTTAGTGATTTAAAACAAATCTTCCAACGTTGTCAAAGGTATGGAATTTCACTTAACCTGAAAAAATCATTTTTCGCATTAAGTGAAGGAAAAATTCTCGGATTCATAGTGTCAAAATCTGGAATTCACATTGATCTTGACAGAATCAAGGAGATTTCCGCAATACCCCTACCTCACAACAAGAAAGCCATGCAATCTTTTCTTGGCGAGATTAACTTTGTAAAGAGATTTGTTCTAGATTTTTCAAGAATCGTGTCTCCTTTACGAGCAATGATTAAAAAGAACTCAAACTTTAAATGGAGCCAAGATGAATCTGAGGCATTCAATCTGATCAAACAAGAAATTGTTAATGCTCCATCTTTAGCAACTCCAAATTTTTCCGATCCTTTTATTTTATATACATTTGCCTCTGATAGATCATATGTTGCAATACTCACTCAAGTAAATCAAGAAAAGGCAGAAGCCCCAATTGCTTTTTTCAGTTCCAATTTACAAGGGGCTGAGTTAAATTATTTAGATGTGGAGAAACAAGCTTATGCTGTTTTCAAAGCAATTAAATATTTCAGACCTTTTTTACTCAAAACACATACAAAAATCATAGTACCGTTTCCAACGGTAAGAAATCTTCTAGTACAGAAGGATGTGGGTGAGAAAAGAGCCAATTGGGTTACTGCCTTACAGGAATATGACGTAGAAATCAAACCAGCAAGTATTGTAAAAGGTCAAGGCTTTTGCAAAATGCTGGCTGAAGCATCGCTTATGTCCGATGTTGAGTCATTATATGCTGATATCATTTATTATATAAAGAATGGATACGCTCCTTCAAACCTCGATCATACCAAGAAAAGAGCTCTAAGGTTGAAAGCCAAACAATATTAGCTCATGAACGATGTTCTTTTTAGAATAAATTATGATTTTGTTCTCCTTAGATGTCTTGAGAAATTTGAAGCTAAAAAATTCTTGCAGGAACTCCATGATGGGCCAGCAGGTGAAAACTATGCTGGAGACGCTATTGCTCATAAAATCTTACGCACAAGTTATTACTAGCCCACATTATTCAAAGACTCACATAACTACGTGAGGAAATGTCAAGTCTGTCAAATTGCTGCTGGGAGACAAAAGAAACCATCCTTGCCACTACAACTAGTTAACATTGAGCAGCCTTTCGATCAGTGGGGATTGGACATAATAGGTGAGATCGTTCCTCACTTTTCTAAACAACATAGATATATCCTTATAGCAACAGATTACTTGACTAAATGGGTAGAAGCAGTTCCACTCAAGACGACTAATACTGAACATATCATCGAGTTTATAGATCAGTTCATAATCACTAGGTTTTGGTTGCCTTCTGCTTTAATGTTTGATAATGCATCATATTTTTCTGGTAATGAAATGACTGAATTTGCACTCAAAAGGGGTTTCAAGCTTAAATACTCTGCCAATTATTACCCACAAGGGAATGGGTTAGCTGAATCTACAAATAAGAACTTAATCAGAATCATTAAGCGAACCATTGATCAAAATCACAAAAATTGGCACAAATATTTAATATATGCTTTATGGGTAGATTGAATAATGCAGACAGCCTCCATTGGCACTTCCCTCTTCAATTTAGTTTATGGGAAAGAAGTGGTTCTTCCAACTCATTTGGTAATTCCCTCTTTAGCCTTGGTTCAATATATTGATGAAGCACCAACTTCTTCCTTACAACTAAGGCAGCTGGAAATAATTAAGTTAGAAGAACAACGAGAACAGGCCAAAATAACTCATGCTCATCACCAAGCATTAATGAAAGATTCCTTTGATTCAAGCATTATATCTAGAAAAGACTTTCAGATGGGAGATTTAGTTCTAAAATGGGACAAAGCTTATGAGGAAAAAGGGAAACATACAAAATTTCAACGAATGTGGCTTGGCCCTTTTCAAAGCATAGAAGTCATAGGTCCGTATACTTTTATGTTACAGGATTTAACAAGAAAAAGAGAGTCCTTGCCTATTAACGGACAGATCCTCAAAAAATATTTTCCATAGGAAATCATCCTTCTATTTTGTAGATTAGTTTTTATTGCCATAATAAAACTGGTTGTAAATGCTTACATTTGAGATTTATGAAAAAGACACAAATTCTCTTTTAGATTTTGTTTCTTTACTTATATAAATAGAATTCTTTTAGAAAATTGATCATTATTATTGAAAGATACAGTTAAAGACTCTAGGCCTAGAAATGATACTAGTTTCAACTTTGTAAATTTTGACAAAAAACAACCTTTAGTGGGAAATTGTTTTATATCAGTTCAATGAAAGGTATCAATAACAAAAATGAAGATTCTCTATAGAAAGGCTCTTTCCAAAAAACTCTACCATTGTCGTCCAGAGCTATCTTAAGGAAACAATGACTTCCTCCCCACCTAGGAAACTTCAAGGTTCAGAGAATAATCCAATGATACACTTTAATTTAAAGAGTAAGAGGTCTGATCACGAGCCGACTTATCATGATCATAGATATTATAGCTCGTTGACTTTGCTAATACTGCATACCACAACAGGGCAATGACTCAAGATTGTTGCAATCAAAAGACAAGGGGTTTCATCACAAGCCAGCTTGTTCAACAGAGCCATAAATCAAGTGAATGGCTGTGTCATAAATTGGCTATCAAACCAAGACATTGTTCTTTAAGAGTAAAAAAGAAAATGAAAGCAATAAGTGTGGATATGGATTTCTCTTTGAAAGTTGTAAATTTCTCTAAGTAGGATACAGGATCATTGCTGGGTAACAGGTAACCCTGTCGAGGCTATAAACGCCTACTGGCAGCAGAGGCTCTACCTACGACAAATGAGCATATTCAAAACTGATTTACAGAGAAGGCTTTGTTTTTATCTTTATAAACCAAGTAATGACTGATGTAGATACAATGACTAGCTTGAGGGAGTAAATAATCAAAGTTGAAAATAGAAGAAACAAAATATCATTGATAGGTAAAAGCATAATGTACTTTGTCTTTCTACAATAAAGTTTGATTTTCTGGAAAATTTTATGTTTTGGAAGTTTAGAAAATTCAAAAGAAAAGCAGAGATAATTGGTTCTTCCAAGTGAATCGCCAATTGTTGTGACCAGCAACAACCCCCATTTTTATTTAGTGTTATTCCTAATACCAAATAAGTGGGGACCCTTAGTCAAAAATATAAAAAATTAATTAGTCCTTGAATTTCCTTTTTAATAAAACTTACTGTCATAAACTTAGGAAAATACCCTTGAAAAATCTAAAAAGTTTAAGTTTCATGATAAGGTAAGACAAAATCTTTCCTTAAGAAAAATCGCATCGTAAAAAGGATAACAGGATACCTCCTTGCAAGCCGAATTCTAAGATTGCGAGATCGCGATGTGAAACTTCATCGCATCGCATACATCAAATATCACTTATACTGAAAAACCTCAAACTGCCAATATGCGATGGCGCATATCACAAATCACATTTCACGGAAAACACATTAACGGATGATTGTCATATGCTACGCTCCTGCGATATTGCAATATTCCGATAAAGTGATAAAGTGATATTGTGATGTTGCGATCTGCGATATTGTGAAACAAATCAAAAAATCACTTCGTTACAAATCTTTCGGGCTCATTGTTCAAAAAAGTATTTTCCATAAACCGAGACCTGGTTATGCACTTTAATGCTAATTAATGAGTTAGTTGCCAATCATTAGTGAAATAGGGTTTCGTGCTTATCGAAGAGCCATTTCACATAAGGTGGTATATTTTATATGTCTTCAGCATTTAAAGCATTCCCGTCACCTTTCCTTATCATTACTCTCACCTTATTTGTAAACTGCAGGAACGAAGAACAAAGAATTATACAAAGCAGTATACAGGATATTATGGGAAAGAAAGGCAAAGCTCCGAGCTCTGAAGATCAATAAATGATGCCCTTGTATACAGACACCACCTGTATAGAGACACTGGTATCACTACTTGGGAAGGCATGTGTAGTCTACTTGAGGAAGAGAATCCCAGATTAATGGAGGTTACGGCTACTGCAGGCTCACACGGGTCTTCTGAGGCGTCTATTACAAAGCTAGCTTGCTCATTCTTACACCGAATAGTGGTGAGGCCCAAAATTCTTCCATACACAGACATGGTTAAATAGGTACTAGATAGTGATGACATCACAAATAGAAAATTTAAGACTCAGTGTCAGCAACTTACGGATTCGCTATTTTTACAAAATTTAAGCTTTATATCCGCTAACAAAAAGCACGCGAGAGGCAAAAAATCGCATCAGGGAAGCCTGGATCAAGAAATGAAGGTAGTTTCTGATGCATGATTATCGCCTAGGTTTTGCTCAGTGATGCGCGATTAGCACCTAGTGCTAATCTCTCATCGCTGAGAAAAACCTCTTGAAAGGGAAAACCTCTAATTTCTCAGTCACCTATAAACCCAAAAATTTGTAAGAAAGTAACGCTAAAGGTAAAAAAGTAAAACTCGAATCCTATAACCAGTGGTATTTGTCAAAAATACCTACAAAATGGTATGTATATATGCTCAGCAACTGCAAACATGCTAGAGACAGAAGGCTCAAGAAAAAGCAGAATCGATCAAAAGATTAACTAAGTTGAATTGGGATTCTTACTGGGCATATTTGGTAAAACCACACAGCCAGTGCATGACTCTCAAATGTATCATCAATTCTGCCGAAAAGATGGCGCCAGCTCTTGCCGATGCCGTGTTTGCAGGACAATTAAAGTCAGAAGTTGGCTAGCCGACTCTTCTCAAACAAATGCTAAACACTTGCGATTTCAAGGAACAGATACAGATATAATTAGTTGTTATTTTTAATTTTAGATTCAATGTTAGTATTAATTTTGCTTTATTTTTCCCTAAAATGACGATGGTCATTTAAACCATATCCTACATTTTTGTAATAATTTATTTTTAGATTTAGTTAGTAGTATTTAAACCCTTCTCATGCATTTAGAGAAGGGTCCTGAAATTTGTCAAAAACTTATTCCCAGAACATGCACTTTTGTACCCTCTGAGGAGGTTTTGATGAATGAATGGAATAGGATTTATTGATATCTGCATTTAATATCTACTACTGATGTTGCACTTCTGTACTCTTAGTGGATGTTGGATTAAGAAGAGATGAATCATTATCGCTTGAAGCTCATGAGTAGAACTAGTTATAAATGGTACTTCTATCTCTTAACTATTTCTGCTTTTGTGTTAAAAGTGATATTCATGTTCAGCTGTTTATATATTGATGCGTGAATGTCTGAGTTATCATTTGGCACTTTTGTATGGTGATAGCTATTTATTTATGCTTAATGTATGAGTAGCTTATTATGCGATATGCCTTTCACAATTGTTTCGTCTAACTTTTTATACGAAGTGGTTTATCTGTATTGAATTCTTTTCTCATAACAGTTGAATGATCTTTATTACCAATTGTTATCTGAAATCATTTTAGATCACATAACAGAAGGATTACACCCCGGGTTAGTGTAGACTTAGATATATCTGCTTATTAAAATACAATTTTCATGTTATTAGATCACAGTTAGAATTAGAGCATCTCACTTAGTAACTTTTAGAAAGGAAATCAATTCTCCATACACACACACACATAAATTGGGAAATTGGTCCCATATCCCCAGTCGAACCCACTATACCAAATGGAAAAGGAGCTGCTAACCAAGGTGCAGGTCGGGTGGGTATCCCCCTTGTTGTAGACCTGATTTTTGGGGCTTCAACACAACTGCAACAACATAAACATCAGACAACAAGCAATACACCCAGGCAGCAAAAAAATAACTTACATATCGTCCTCCTACGCAGCAGCTTCACTTGCGCTGACCTTGGCTTCATAAGCAAACAAGCTCCACAGATCCTCAACTTGGCCACACCTTTACAGGGATTCACGAGCAGCTTTACTGAAATAATCCTTCAGCATGTATCTGCTCCACACCAATAGACCAAATCACTATCTCACAACTCAAAATCACAGTGATATCTCCACACATGGAGCGTGGGAATATTACTCCTATCCAAAACACATAATCAGTGGTGTCTCCAATAAAGGTATCAACCAATGCTCTTTCAACAGCGCTCTTAATGAATTTCTTTGTCTAGTCGCTCCATCTTACACCACGGAGCCCTCCTTTGGCTCTGACTATTAACTCCAACTCAGAGCACATAGCTCCAACTCAAGCACTCAACCTCACACATGTTTTATTGCACAAAAAACGCACAAAACATCGATTATCCTTCAGTTCTTTTGAACAACACTCCTGTCCACAATAGTGATACCTCACGACTCCAGCAACTGAACACTGAAGGCTTCTTTCAAATGCTATATCATAGACCTCAGTCACCACGCTCACGGCTCAGTCGCCTAGACTGAGCTGTCTCACAGCTCTTCACAACTCAACCTCACATGTGCTCTGCACACAGCAAGACATCAACACTTCTAGACGGTTGTCAACACATAGACACTACAATTAGCCTCACGCAGTGATTCACCACTCGGCCTCCTCCCCCAATCAAACTCCAGAAAGATCTGTGATGTGTATAAAAACCTGTTTCAGTGATCAAATGAAAACAAGTTACAGGTTTTAAGTTCTAAAGTTATAAGTTTCAGAATTCTATGTTTATGTGTGAGCTATATAATCTCTAATTTGGTATCAGAGCAGAGACTCAAACACAGAACAGAGCACATGACTTAGAACTCAACAAATTGCAACTTCATTCATTGATCAAGTATTTATACTGGACAGAGAAAGTTCTGGAGATTGATTGGGGCAGTGGCCTCTTCAGGAAGATTGCCCATTTTGTCCACGATCTCTAAAAACTTCATTAAAACATCTATTGAATTTTGGATCAATCCAGCCCTTCAGAATTCCGTGGACTTGTCTAGAAGACGCTAGGTTCTGCATTTAATTTTGGTGGTTGGATTTATCAATATTTTCCAACACAGTACTCTCACATCTGCACATTATTTTTTTGTTTTTGCTCCAGAATTGCACTGTACAGATTTCATGGCCTCTATGGTTAGTAAACTGGAAGCTTGGGACACAAGCTCAAACGAATGAGAATGTTCCAAAATGCAATCAAAGAATTTAAAATTTTCGATACCTCAAAGATGCAAGGACAAGTCAAGCTCCACATCTTTTGTACTCACGGTAACCATACCGCCAAGCATTGTATTGTACTGTTCAGGATCTTCGTTTCTGGTCACTTCCACTAAAGGTAAAGAGGTCAACGGAAATTCGATGTCATTTCTAGCCCTTGTTGTATTGTGGTGTTGAGACTCTTGGTTTGTGACCCTTTTCACAGAAGCTAAACAGGTCGACACCAATTCGATGTCATTTCTGGCCCTTGTTGTATTGTGCTGCTGAGAGTCTTGGTCTTTGGCCCTTTTCACAGAAGATAAAGAGGTCGACACCAATTTGATGTCATTTATGTCCCTTTTTGTATTGTGGTGCTGAGACTCTTAGTTTGTGGCCCTTTTCACGGAAGATAAAGAGGTCGACACCATTTTGATGTCATTTCTGGCCCTTCTTGTATTTTGCTTCTGAGAGTCTTCGTTTTTGGCCCCTTTCACAGCAGATAAAGAGGTCGATACCAATTCGATGTCATTTCTGGCCATTTTCACACAAGGCAAAATGTTGGAGGCGAACTTGTTAAGCCACTGCTCAAAGTGAGGCTGATTATAATTTGATAGGTACACTCTCTGCAACTCAAAATTGTGAGAAACTGTGCCACTGGATGCAAATGTAGCATTACTAGGCTGCTGCCCTACAACAGGAGGATAGTGAAAGCCGTCAGTTGGCGGGCTATTGAGAACTGGATTCAATTTGCTTGCAGTTCGATGATTCCTATGGGCATTCCGATGCCCTCCAGTGCCTTAGAACTGTGGAACACTTTTGAGCAATAACGGCAACGAAAGACGCGGCCTTTAGGGCCCTGAGCGGTGCTTGTGTTCTTGGAAGCAAAAGCCTCTAACTACGGCACCACGTTATGGTCGTTGCGGCTGAAATTCGTGTAGTGTTGTATGAGATCCACTCCAAACAGTGTGAGCTGTTGCTTCTTATGGCAGTTGTCTATAATGCGACTTTTTGGAAGTTTTTCCGGTGGGTTTTTCCGGTCAAAATCCGACAGCAATTTATTGGAATCGCAAGTTTGATAGCTAGTTTCTGCGCAATCAAAGCGTCCCAGGGGTTTTTCAGGGTGCTGAATCCAAATATACAGTTAAAAAACCATTTTAAATAATACAAATCAAGATTTAACCTCAATTTTTTCCGCTGGATTCCGTCACCAGAATCTCCAAAAAGTTGCACTATAGACAACTCCCTTCTTATGATCGCCGTCTGAAGCCATGGATCCGCTAGATATTTGTATATATGACTTCTGGATTTCGTAGCGTTATATTTCTAACACCGACTGGGAAACCATATATACATAGATATAGACGTACTTCCTAGCGTTCTGTTCCCAACACCAATTGAAAAGCCATATATAGACGTATACGTGGTTTGGTTTACAAAACCATATATATATATATGCACTTATATGTGGTTTGATTTACACGGTTGCTTACGAAATAAAATCATAAAAATTTGAAGTTTTTACACCTATTTCAGAAATAAACTAATAAAATAACGTAGTGGATTGGCTTATTAACTAGCTCAAATATATATTTGTCATTCAATAAATAAACCACATTTTACCTTTGGGAGTGAACTTTTCCCGGGTTGGTCTTATTTTGTTTTATTTTAGCTTTTTAAGGGTAGTTTAATTGGCCCTTTTTGTGTTATCAATATTAAAATTCGACTTCGAAAGATAATAATTTATTTTATCTTTTTGGAATTAAAATTTTTATGATTGAATTATAAGTTAAGTTTATCTTTTATTTAATTTAAAAAATATGTTATTTAATTGTTAGAGATTTTCCGAATAGCATTGTATAATATATATGATTTGTCTAACATGTATGATCTGTATAAAGTTTGGGATGGTGATTCTATCTATCATCAAAGATCAAAGAGAATCTTGTGGATAGAATCACCATCCGAAACACAATGTTATTCTAAAAATCTCTAATAATACAATAAAGTGTGGAAGTCTCTGATCTCCAATACTTAATTTCTTATCTCTTTATTATTTAATCAAATTTTTTAATAATAAATATAAATAATATATTATGTTATTAAAAATAATATCTACTTTAATTATGTAAATAAATATAATTAATAAATTAAATATTATTGTTCAAATAGTAATCTATTAGCTTTAATGACACATTACATTTTAGATGGAAAATGTATGTCGCATAACAGAAGTTTATATATATATATATATATATATATATATATATATATATATATATATATATATATATTAATTTGGTGGGACTACATTTTTATCATGTTCAATATATCACTTTGATAGGGGGCACTAAATTGAACCCGTCGCCTTTACAAATCACGAAATCATGCAGTGATTTCAAATCAAGGAGGGCCTTTACAAAGCACCAAATCGTCTGGTGACTTCACATCAAGGAGGGTCTTTACAAAGCACTGAATCACCATCTATCCAAAACTCATGGACAATTTTATAAAATTTTAAATTAAAATAACTAAATTAAATTTAATATTTTATTGTTATTATGTATAAATAATAAATTATAATTTAAAAAATCACAAGGTTCACTCAACCTTTAAGCCCCTTAACACTATTCAAAGTTCCCTAAGATCTGTAAAAGACCCGGTGGACCCTATGAATATGAAAAGTGTTTATGTAATCCCTTTTTCGTGTTTATGTAATCCCTTTTTCATGTGGAACACCCTATGTTGGTGAAATTGATCGCTCAATAAAACAGAGGATTCAGGAACATGCGGCAGACATCAAACATGGGAAGACCCACTCCTCAAACATCAAACATGGGAGGATCCACTCCTCAACATTAGCAGAACATGCAAAAAAGAGAAAACACCACATCTGCATTGAAGACCTCCGAGTCATTGCTAAGATAGATCATTTCCTCCAACCTAAGCTTAGGGAAACTATAGAGATTGAAAGGAGGCCAAGCAATTTGAATGTTCTTGGATCCCTCCCATTTCTTCTTAAGTTTATATATATATAATTTACTAATTTTCATTATTTAGTTGTTTTTTCATTATTGATTGATTTATTTAAGTATTTCATTAATTATAGTTAAATAACTAAATAAAATAATAATAATAATAATAATAATAATAATAATAACAATATATTATTATTATTATTATTATCATTATTATTATTTTAAGTTTGAACATTTGAATTAATTGTTTCCATTATTTAATTTAACCTAAATATTATTTTCATTTTAGTGTTTTGATTATTTAGGTTTGACTTTAAGTTGGACTATTTATTATTTATTATTTAATTATTTTATTTTATTGATTTTATTAATTGTTTTATTGCTTTGATTATTTAGGTTTGACCTAAATATTATTTTCATTTCTATTTTTAGATATTCATTTCATTAAAATTAGTTAAAATGAAAATTTTATTTATCTTTACATACTAAAATTTTACATTTTCTTATATTTTTTGCTAAATTATATAAATCAAATTATTATAATTATAATGTTTTAATATTTTTTTGAATTATGTTAAAACTTTTAGATAAAATACTAAAGAGTAATTATTGAAATAACTGAAGAAATTCTAACCACCTCGCTAATGGTTTCAGGTTCTAGAGGGCCTTTGCCTCCTCTACCTAATTTTGATATCCATATTTTTAATGTTTAGGTGGTAGGTGGTCTAATGTCCTTTACCACACAATCCAGCAGGGGGGCTAAAGGGGTTATATTAAGAGGGAAACTACTAGGTTAAGGGCAACAGTGGATGCTTAGCCCACTGTCACCATATCTAAGTCTTTGTACTCTTTATGGACTTTGACTGATGGGAGGACTCTCAATAGTGTAGGAATCACTTGTAAATTATATGTCAATTGATAGGTGGAAAGTGACCCTAGAAGCCCTTTACCAAGGATGGAGTGAAGAATGGAACTTGCTTTCTCTTTAAGAAAGGGAATATTTCCTCCAGGGGTAACGGGTGATGATTGGAGGGTTGAAGGAGAAGGAATAGGCTTATAGATTAGATTCTCAATCCCTATAAACCTTGAGAAAATTGGATTCCCAAAGGTTATTAACAAATAATACCTATAAACCTTGAGAAAATTGGATTCCCAAAGGTTCTTGACAAATAATATTTATTGAGAAGTGGGACCACATAGGGCCAAGTGGACCCAGTCCAGGTTCAAGGATGGGATGTAGCAACCAATGATGTTCCTATCCTCGACAAGGTGAAAGGAAAGGTCCAAACAATAATATTTACTTCAAAAGGTTGAATTGATCATGTTGAAGTCTAGCCTTGGGTATTCCTAGGCAACATTTCATCCTACAGCTAGGGATTAGGAGTCTCAGAGATTCCACTGTTAGAATTGCCTCAAATTTGGAGGAGAGGGAGGGGTCACGCCAACGTAGTAGCTTGTAGAAGATCAAAATTTTTCCTTGGGTCAATTCCTTGGAAATTGATGCCATAGGTGACCTAATGGGGCTAGACGTAGGGAAAAAGGGTAAAAAGAGGGTTAAAATGATCATCTTTTTTAAGGGATCAATGCCTAATTGCCTTAGGGATATGGAATCAAGGAGGAGGATGAGTAAGAACATTGTTTCTTGATCAAGGAGGGCTTGAAAGTCAGCTTCATCCAATGTTAAGAGAAATAAAAGAAAAGTGACCTTCAATCATTTATTCTTGAAAGAAAATAATGCAAGCTTATTGACACAAATAATCTCGAGGACATTTCATTCATGTAACATTGGCCCATACATTAAATTTGCTAAAACATGCTTAATTCCACATTTTAATTATCCAACAACTAGCCCTAATTTTAGTAGTATGCAGCAACAGGAATAACAACATCAAAATTTACTTACAACATTATAGACTATATCCAACCAACATTTCATTTGCAAGAGAAAGCTCTAAGACAAGAAAAATATCCCAAATCCATATCTCAAAATTCATCCATCTCCAAAAAATGTGAAGTTCTCTATGATTAAAGAGATGCCAAGTCAATTGATGATCCAAACGAATGTATTTAACATTAATATATAGCCTCCTAAGGAGTTAAAATTATCCTATGTTCCTACATTAATCCGTAATGATAAAATAATGTGCAAATAAAACCCCTATTGGTGACAAGACCACCAAACTAGCTTACAAGTGTAAAAATAAGCCTCGCAAGGGGCCAAATAATAATATGTGCATGTCGTGGGAACCTCCAAAGGCCTAATAATGTCCTGAAGTGCCATACTAAGGAATAAATTCTTTAGAATATGATGGAAAAGGGGCTGACCCCTTGTTCTCCAGGTAGTAGACCTATGGTGTTCCTAGTGGGTCTAAGGGTACGTAAATGACTCCATGAGTCTCCATATGAATCAGAGATGCTGGTAGATCCTCTACAAGTATCTGAGTGGTGGAATGAGTGTTTCCATGACATCGTACAAGCTCTGGGACATCTTCTAAGAGTGTGGAGCTCTCGTGGGGGCTCGTTGGGCATAATGTACCAAGAATATCACCATCATCGAAAATGGATCGCTACTTGTCTCTCAAAATCAGTGAAGATTCATGGAGTATTGTTTGTTGTTGTTGAGGCCAATGCCTCTATATTTAAACCCTCTATGTGCCAACGTAGACCTTTGCGGGTTAGGATCCAATATTGGGAGACCAAACCAAAACGGAAACCATCCGTAATCCTACATAAGATCTAATGTGTCCCCTACCCTTCCAGTAGAACTAGTCATTAAAATAATCAGGTAAAATAGCTTACAAACCATGGATAACAATATGGGAACTTCATAATGGCATGCCCTTTCGTAGTGGGCTTTGGCATGTGCTAGTGTCTCCAAGCTCCCAAGGGGGTTAACCAAGTATCTTATTAGTTGGTATCAACCCTTAAAGGGGATAGTGTATCCAAGGTACATCCCTCAAATGGGGGTGGTGAGTGATAAATAAGTGGAATGGAGTAAGGAATGAGAGGGGAAATCTTGGGCCACATCTTGCAGCACAAGCGTAGCTATGTAAGGGGAAGCCCACACCTGGGTATGTAATATGTAGGAGGGAGAAATCATCGCACATGAGGTGCCCTAGCCTTGATATTTCCACCCTTCTTTATATGCCTTCTGTCTTTTATGAAATTTCTTTAATTAACTACTTGGGGTTAAAAGGGAAAGAGAATGATGTGTAAGATAAAGCAGTGATTACCCCGTTTGAGGTAGGGTAGTTCATTTCCCTCGAGGGGTTGGGACAATCATGGGTTCTTGAATGATAAAGGAGGCTCATCTAGGGCCTATGGAACTAGGGTGATGACCATGGATTCGGGTAGATCTCACGTATTAGCTTTTGCCCATGTGCTAATTATTTTGTCCCAACCATCTTTTCCATCGTTTGGTACAATTTTTTGTTATGTGTCCATTTTTTTTTTTTTTTAATAACTTTTTCAACCTCCAAGGCGTCATTCCAGGACTGACCCAAGGTGGGTGCAAGGGGATATGGAGGTTCGCCCTATGCGGAACCAGAATGGAAATGTGGACCCATGTGGGAGAAATGATGAATGGGGTATAGTGAGTAGAAAGGGAGTAATATATGCGAATAAAAATGTGGGACCATGCACCCTAAGTTGGGGTTTCCCAAGTAGTACCACCCTAGAAGCAAATGGTCAATAAAGGAGACCCCATGGGACTAAGATCTAAGGGTAACATCCAAAAGAGATTAATGGGACAAGAGCAGAAGCTAACCCCACCCTTCCTGCCAAATCCACCCATCAATCCATACCCAGAAGTTTCCATGATAAATAAACCCAATACTCAATTAACAAATGACGAAACATACCTTTAAATTCTGGAGGCCCACCTTCAAACATACGATCAATACAGGTTGGGTTAGCGACCACATTGTTGGCTCAATTGGTAGAGAAATGGCACAATAGCAAGTAGGAGGCCACAACGGGTTGCTGGCTATCGATTGAGGTTTATCATGGAGAAAAATTTCCCCTAGGGATATCACCCATGAAATGGTGGGCAACAGGTTCCCATTCCTCAAGCTGGCCCAATTTGTGAAAATATCTAATGATATCTTGAAATTTGTGTTTCTTGCCAATCAATCTATGGAAATGGTTCTTATGCTAGAAGATAGAGGCCTAATTGGATAATTTATGGGATTCTGGTTATCATTCCGCTCTTTAAATATTTTGGTGGATAAAAATTGGAGACCCATGAATGAATGGAATCATTTTTTCCTTCTATTTGAGAAGGTTTTCTCTTTCCTTTTTGGAAAGGAAGTAGATAGAGATCTAATTTTTAGTTGTGGGCCTTATTTATGGGGGCTCAAGGCTTGTATCTAAACTAATGGATTTCACATTTCAACCAAAATTAGTTGTTCCTATTTCGATTAAAATTCCATATTTTCACCTCCATTGTTGGAATGATGATATCTTTAGGAACATTGGAGGTTTTATGGGCCACTATATCAATTCAGTAGAACCTGAGAATGTATGCAATCCTGTGCCAATATTTGTGTAGAAGTGGATCTTGATAAGAAAATTCCAACAATAATAAATCTCTAGCTAGATAATTGGACTCGTCAGTAGGATGTGGATTGTGATCAACTACCATTTAAATGTAAGAACATTCATGAACTTGGGGATCTTTCCAAAAGATGCCCAAAAACGAAAGAAATTGAAAAAAATTAATGAAGAAGGTGAAAGTGGTAGAAACTAAAAATAAGAAAGGGTTCCCCCCAACTAAATATTGCCAAAAGGACATGGGAAGGAAATGGATTGGGACTTAAAGGTCCTCATTGGGCCAAATAAATTAGCTACCAAAGTTGAATAATTCTCTTCTAACAAGAACGAATGTTTGTTATGGAACAAATTTGACACCTATAATCGAGTAGATGAAGAAAGGGAAATACTCGTTCCATTGCACCAAGATATCTAGCCTCTCAAATCTTAGCACACAATTCCTAATGGAAAAATGACATGCCTCCCTACAAAGATGTTCCAAATTAAGAAAAAATATTCATCGATGAAGAGGTTGCATTAGAAGAGTAGGTATATTGATAGAGAGAGATCTAGTGGAATTATGACAGTTTACTAAAAATAACAGAGCTGGTAACTTGTATCCCTACTTAACACAATGATCCTTAAACCTAATTAATAATTTCATGCTTAAAATAACAAACTTCCAACCTTGGCATAAACATATCGATCTCTAAAAAAGAAAAATGTGGTAATATCAATAGATCTCCTCCAATCTAGAAAATATCCAAGTAGAAGAACAATTGAAAGCAAATATGGATAGCGTTAATATTTTAGTTGGAGATTCAACTACAACATTCAAGCAAAAGATTGAATAATTAAAAATCATTTTGGTAAATTTATCTTTGCATTGATAATTTGATGATCCCCAACGCTGTTGGAAATCTAATTTAAGATTCACTTGTTTTTCAATAGATCAAGAGAATAGTTAAATTCATAAACGACCTTGAACATACAAAGATCCTTCTAATGCTTGTACAAACCCATATTGAAGTAATTTTTCTCATATACTAGCAATTAGATTTACAATGAAACTAAACTAATCAATATTCATTAGCTAGCTCATCAATTCAGAAGCAAAGATTTAAAAAAATGATGCTATCCATTTAACACCAAATCAATGAAGCCCTTCCTTTTGACATATTTTATTTCACTTAGTTCAAGCTAGATTGAAACTTTAGCAGAATACAGAGAGATGATACCTTTGATTCTTTCTTTCTTCTATCCCACAGTTACAAATACATTTTTCACATTAAAATACAAAAGAAGATTGTTTGATGTCCAAACTAATAGGATCTCTAAGTAACTGTTAGATCCTCAATTCTATTTTAAGTAAGAAATTTCATAATTTTCCCTTAAACAACCCAAGCGCCCATTTTGCAATAAAAACCATTATTAACACATACCTAACACTAATATTAAGGAACTAAATAAAAAAAAATCAACTCAACTATATTAAACTAGACTCAACTAAGGAAAACCATTTGAAATTCCTTGTTTATTAGATTTTCATAAAATTCAGCAAAGAGTACAATAAGCCCAATACAATATCATGAGCAATACAAACCAAAAATTCATAAATCAGTTTAGAGTGGCAAAATATATAAGAGACAGCTTGATTTAGACTTGAGACAGACTCAAAAAACTTCGGATGATGGTCAACTATAGTAAAACATTCAGACACTCCATTCATGTTAGCATGCGAGCCTTTGTAGCTCCCAGATGCTCCCTTGGCCTTAGCACATGTGCATATGTGGAAAATATTACCCTGTTCTATGCATGAGTCTAGTATAGAAACCCTAATTTTTGTGTGAAATTCATATCCGTTACTTCAGACCCTTGGATGACCTTTTCCTTCACCAATGTGTCAAAACAAATCAGATAGAAGAGAAGATAAAGATTGATGTGATGATGTCCAAATGAGCTTCTAGGTCACTTTGGTTTATAGGCTTCTAGGGGTGTCAAATAATGTACATTTGATGTTGAGGCTGACTTGTTCAAGTGTCCATGTGAGTGAGGCCGACCTGACCCGATATACATGAGTGGGTACATAAAATCAAAAACCAACTTCTCCTTATCCAAACGGGGTGATCTTCAGGTCAATTTTGGTCCTCTAGAAAAGAGGAAATCAATGCCATCCTCATCTCCATCAAATGAGTATTCCAAAGTGGAATTTAATAAAATTTTCAAATTTTAACACTCCCTCTCAATTAGGGAGAATTCCACCCGTAAAAATTTGACCATCGATCAATATTTCATCCTATCATCATGTGTCCCATCTCTACTCAAGTCTCTTTGCTGAAAAATTATCGAATCTAAGTAAGAAGAATCATGGGGAGAAAAATCTACCACCCTTTGTCCATCGAGCTACAACCCGAAATCTCTATCAGCAGGCTACTACCCAGAAATATATGTTAGCGGGATTACCCGAAAATATCTGTCATCAGGCTAATATCTGGAAATAATTTTCATCCGGATACTACCCATAAATATCACGGGGGGAGCTACTACTTTGACCCCATATCAAGAAATAAGTGATGTAGGGGAGCTACTACTCAGCCCATCCTATTTCCTACCAAACTTCCTAGCAATAACTCTTAAGAGTTATGTGGTAGAACACCTCAATCATAATCCTAGCTTGGGAGAGATACCAGACTTATCAAAGGTAAGGATATCATACCCCCAAGCCTCCTTACCCATTGGCCAGATGGGGAGGGACAAGCCCATCTTGTGGGTATGATTCAAACTGAGGTATACTCTGCAAAGACAAAGATAGTGTGAGTTACTACTCCAACCTTGTGGGTAAAAAATACGGGTAATACCCTATTTTGCAAAGTTCCCTTAAACCCAGGAGCCCTCCATCTCAATTCCTCACCTTGGGACCTCAGACAGTGAGGTATAGCTAGCTCAATTTCCTTTATTAGTGGTGCCCCTTATCAACAGAGGTCACGTCTATCAATCCACACTGATCTTTGAAGACCAAGAACTTTCCTTTTAGCAAAGCCTTGATGAGAATATCTACAATCTGCTCATCTACTGATATGTGATGGAGTCAAACGACTCCTCTTTAAACTACTCAAATAGCTCTCCAAGGAGCTTCCTCAACCAAATGGGTTCACAACTGGTCATGCTAGTGAAAATATAATCTACATTAGCGGTACTTGATGCTACATACTTTTGCTTCCTACTCATCCAAGATATCATGTCAGATTCAAGACTAAAACAACATCTTGACATATTCTTCTTGTCGATAACATTTCATGCCTAGTCTGCATTGGTGTATCCATGAAGTCAAACATCTCTGGAAAATTATCTCAGTTAAAGTGTAATCATCCCTTACAAATATCTTAAAATGTGTTTGTCAGTTGTTCATGTGCATGGAGAGGCTCCATCATGAATTGACTCAATGTGTTCACTCCATAGTGTATGTTTGAACGGGTGTTCACAAGCAACATCAGAACCCCAATCAATTGTCTATACTTGGATGAATTCACCAAATAAGGTTCTATAGCTTCTCCACGTAAATTATTGAAGTTCATTTCCATCAATGTGGGTAGGGACTTGCATTTTATCATTCCAAATATTTCCAAAAACTTCATAACATATTTTCCTTGTGAAAGGAAAATATCACCGGGTCTTTGCCACAACCCAAGGCCTTCAAAATAGTGCATAAGTCCCAGGTCCTTCATCCTGAATTTAGACGATATCTCCCTCCGACACTCGATCATCAGAGGCTCACTACCTATCAATAATATATCGTCAGCATATAAAACCAAAATCAACGACATACCTTGGACTACCTTGAACTAGAGGTTGGGACCGAAATTACTTCTTGTGAATCCCCACTTTACGAAATAAATGTCTATGTGGGCGTACCATTCTCTTGGGGCTTGCTTCAAACAATACAATTCCTCCTTCAATCTACAAAGGCATGTCTTTCGATCCTCTACCTCAAATCCCTATGGTTGTTCAATGTATACCTCTTCTTTTAACATGCCATGGGGGAATGCGGTCTTTACATCCATTTTATGAAGGGTCCATCCTTGACTTGTAGTAAGGGAAAATATCAAACAAATGGTTGTATATCGAGCCACAGGTGCAATTATATCATCATAATTGTCTCCCTCTTTTTGGGAGAATTCTCAAGCCACGAACCTTGCCTTGTATTTTTCAATGCTACCATCAACTCCATGCTTGATCTTGAATATCCACTTTCAAGTTACAACGGATGCCCCCTTCGGTCTTGGCACAACATCCCATATGTAATTACACATAATAGATTCATATTCTTCGACCATAGCATATTTCTAGACTTGTGCTTTTACGGATTCTTTAAGTATAGAAGGTTCAACTTGAATCATAGTTCTCATGGCTGCAACACATCCTTGGTACCTGCATGGATTCTTCCTTTCTCTAAATGATCTTCAGATGGGAACATGTCTCTCAAAATCCTGTAGTGAGTCACAGAGACAAAGTGGTCTCTTCCTAGTAGGAGGATTACTAGGAGGAGGATCTAAGGGATCCATGGTCTCCATGGGATCATCAACAATATCGATCTCAGATTTGTTCATGGATGGACCATACAAGATATCCATATAATCATTATTCTCGGGAGGAGGAGGCGGGGGAAGGTTGCTTGATTTTTCAAGGGTGGCATCTTCATCAAATGTAACATCCTTGCTAATTTAAACCTTCATTTGAGAGGGAATATATATTGTAAATGCTTCAAAATTTTCACAATACCCAACAAACGTACATTTTCTTCCTATAGCTCCCAATTTGTTCATTCTGTCCTTCGGCACATGGAAATATACAGGACATCCAAACATCCAGAGATGACTAATGTCAAGATTCACACCTGTGAATATGTCTTCGGGGCTTTTGCTTTCCAAAGCTTGATGAGGCACCTTATTTTGAACATATACAAGATCATGTGAAGCTTCAACCCAAATAAATTTAGACAACTTTTGACCATGGAGCATCACTCGAGTGGCTTCCACTATAGACATGTTCTTTCTTTCCGCTAAACCATTTTGTTCAAGAGTATATGGAAAAAAAATTCCTTCTTGACACCTTCATTTTTTCAAAAGTAAATGAATTCATTTGACATGTATTCTCCACCATTATCAGACCTGAATATTTTGATCTTCTTGTCTACTTGATTTTCAATCAATTCTTTGAACTCCTTAATTTTTTTGAAGGATTCATCCTTACGATTCAAATAGTATATACACATCTTCCTTGAATATTCATCAGTGAATACGATGTAGTCTACATGTCCTCCAATAGAGTGCATGAGAATTGGACCACATATGTCGCAATGAATGAGATGGGGGATGTTAATGGTCTTGTTTTCACTAGAGGGGAGTGGTCTCCTTGTCATTTTTCCACTAGCACATCCTGAACATACAACATCATGTTGAGCTTGAACCTTTGCAATCCTTGAGACCAATTTCTCCAATTTCAGAGGGGTGTCATAATGAATATGAGCCAACCTTTAGTGCCATAATTCACTTAGATTATTTTTATTATGAACCAATGCCAGTAATGGTATTCCAATGACCCTACAGAGTCCTTCATATCATGTTACCAAAGTGAATGCATCTCTCATAAGTGATCCAACAAGCCAAGTAAGAACCTTTCCTTTGATGAAATAAACCCCCATCCCTTTGTCTTCCAAAGAGGATATTGATATCAAATTCTTCTTTAACCCGGGAACATACATTACATCATGTAGTACAATAGATTCCCTAGAATTCAAATGAAATTTGACAGAATCAAAACTTTTAATGGGATGAGTGGATTTATATCCAAGAATGATTTTCAAATTTGACTCCCTCTCTACCAAGTTAGAGAGAACTTCCTTGTAACCAGAGAAGTGATGAGTGGCACCACTATCAACCAACCAACTATCCCACAAATCTAGAGGAGATGAACTAGTAAGGGTAGAAATAAGAATACATTCATATTGATTTGCAACATTAATTTCAAACCTAGATAACTTTGACTACTTTGTGGGCGACGATATTATTCATGGTCACTTGGAGCATCTCTTCTTCTTATTTCATTTATTCCATTGTGGTCATACCTTCTGTCATCTCTCCTTCTTTGATCATTGAACCTGTTGTTGTTTCTTCTAGTATTATAACGTGGTCCATTATTCTTCTCAAGGAAATCTCTAGCATAATGCCCTTTCTTATGACAATTGTTGCATTCAATGTTCACATATTCCTTTCTTCCACCAATATTTCAACAAGGATGCTTTCTTGAATTTGATGGTCCTTCTTTCCCTTTCCTCTTCTTCTTGTCATGAGTGATTTATGCAGTGGTTTCTCCTTCTTTTTTCTCTTGAATCCTTCCTCTTGCTATCATCGTTGACTCTTCTTGAGTGAGTTTTCCAATAATTTCATCAAATGAAGGGAGGACATTGTTGTTCTTTATAGTAGTGCTGAAATTTTCCCAAATATTAGGGAGGCCTCTTAGAGTCACGACCACAATTTCCCTGTCAGGGACAACTTCTCCAACTCTTTGCAATTGATATCTAACATGAGATTTCCTCATTATGTAGTATTGTATGGACTCTCTTTTTTTCATCTTGGTGTCTTTGAATTGATCTTTCAAGGTGATGATTTCATTGAAAATTTTGACCTCATACATGTTATCTACCTTATCATACATGTCTTTACACCCTTTCAGGTTTCTAACATATGCATGTAGATTATCTTGTAAACCATCAACTATAATTTGTTTTGCTTTCAACTCACCTTTCTTGTGCTTTTTCTTGACTACAATGGTAGAATTTTCTGGAGGCTTAGGTACTTTTCTTGAATGAGGTCCAAAACATCATTGTTATCATCTATGATCTCCAACCTTACTTTCCATGCACCAAAAGTGGATAAGCCACCCAAATTCTCATGACTCTTGAAGTAGGAAGTTATCTTGAATTTGACTAGATCAACTCTTTCAACTTTCTAAAGATGATTGCTTCAAGGATTGTCCCCTTTTAGGCCCATCCTTCACCTTAGATTTGATACCATGTTCATTTTCATATTGTTCTATGGTTTATCAATTACTTTAGCCCAATTCCAAACTTCAATTAGTAATATTTCCAATTACAATTAGTATTTCCATTCATCAACAATAATTGAAGATAGAAGAATTAATGCAATGACAAAGAATATAATCTGCACATTAAAATGAGACACCAGATTTGGTCAAAGATGAGGGAAAAACCCTATCAGGGGAAAACCCTTTGAAATTCTTCTTTTATTAGATTGTCATAAAATGTTCAGTAGAGACTGCAATGAGCCCAATACAATGTCATCAACAATAGAACCCAACAACTTTATAAACTAGTTTACAGTGGTAGAATATATCAGAGACAACTTGATCCAAACTTTAAATAGCTTCAAGAAACTTATGATGATGGTAAACTATAGTGAAACCATTGGATGCTCCCTTGAGGTTAGCATGTGAGCATCTATAGCTCCCATATGATCCTTTCACCTTAGTATGCATGTGTTTGTGAAAGATATTTCCCTATTTTGTGCATGCATCTGCAATAGAAACCCTAATTTTTGTGCAAACTTCAGATCTATGACTTTGGACTCTTGTATGACCTTTTCCTTTGCCAATGTGTTGAACCAAGTCAAATAGAAGAGAAAAATATGCTTAATGTGATGATGTCCAAATGAGATTCTAGGTCACATGTATTTATAGTCTTCTAGGGGTTTCCAATAATGTCCATTTGAGGTTGAGGCTGACCTGTCCAAGTGTGCATGTGAGTGAGGTTGACTTGGCCCAATATACATTAGTGGGTACATAAAATCAAAAACCAAGTTATTCTTATCCAAACAGGGTGACCCTTAGGTCAATTTTGGTCCTCTCGAAAAGAGGAACTCATTGTCATCATCATCCCCATAAAATGATTAGTCCAAAGCGAAATTTGACCGAACTTGCATATTTTAACACCCTCAAGTATCCCATGTTTCATCGTTCAACAAGTTGAGTTTGTTTTGACCTACTTTTGAAAACTTGACATTCCTTCCAATTAATCCTTTCAGGGATTTCTTTATAAAAGTTTGAACGTATATAATAAGGATCACTTTTCTTGCACATGAAACAAATAACTTGGAATTAATTTGAAAAGAAATTTTTATAGTTTCCAGGGCATTAGTTTTCTTAGTTTCTTCCACTTCATGTTCTCATATCTTTGTTAAGTGGTTTCTCGATGGTTGAAGTTCCTTGCTCTGTATCTCCTCACAAATTTCCAAAGCAACTTTTTCCTCCTTGACACCTTCATGTTGTTCATTCATTACAAGTTCTTCACTCATAACAATTCCCACCATATATATGCTTGGCTTATCCTTGTTTTTAACTTAAAACCAACCACTAAACATTTCATTAGTTGTTGCAATCTCAAAAATCAATTAAATTCTGATTTGTTAAAGGTGAATAAATTATCTTCAATTCCATGGCTACAACCCTAGTGTTATCTTCTTGTCTGTGTTTTACATTATCTGTGTCTTTCATCACATTTCCTTTCCACTCATTAGCAATATGATTGATTCAAATTTTTCATTGGTTACTTCCTTTTTTATAGGAAATAACACATGCTTCTTACTATCTTTCTCAAGGGTATAGGTGCTTTTCATGCCATCATATTTCACCTTCCTAGCATATTTCAATGGTATTCTTAATAAAACATGACTAGCATCCTTTTGTATAATATCACAAAGAACTTCTTCTTTATACTCACCAATCTGAAAAGCCACTTGGAATTGTCCATTTTTCAACACTTGATGGCCTTTATGCAACCATGAAACTTTGTATGTTGTAGGATGTGGCACCATTTTCAAATTTAGTTTTTATACCATTTATGTAGAAACCAAGTTATTAGTACTTCCATTATCAATAATTAACTTGCAACATTTACCTTCTTCTTTACATGTGATTTTGAACAAATTTATCCTTTCAATTGGTCCACATAAATCCTATTTTGTTCAACAACACTCTCCTCATCATTAAGGCTTCTCCTTCCTCTAGAGCATTAACATATTCTTCTTCTTATTCTCTCTTTGGACGTTCAACTTCAATTTGTAGTATTTGTGACCCTATCCATCGTGTAGCATTATCTGGACAATCCCATGACATATGGATTATTTGACCGCATGCATAACATTTTACTTGTTAATCTATCCCTCTAACTCTCCCTCTTGGAAAATATCTTCTTTCTCTAGCATCATTGGTTATCTGTGACTGTGGTTCTTTGCTTGAGCTACTGACTTCTCCCTTTTGTTGTTTTTCTTTTACTCTAGAACTTCTTGATCTGTATCTTTCACTCTGCTTCCTCATCAACTTCTCTTCAACTTTTAATGCAACTTGGTATTATTCCTCAATAGACCTAAATGGGATTAAACTTAATTCATACTAGATATCACATCTCAAACCATTGATATACCTGGAAATTCTCTTTGGTGTGTCCTCCATGTATCCTGATCTAATTCTCACTTCTAAAATTCTTCCATATACTTTGTAACAATCATCGTCTTTTTCTTAAGATTTTGCATCTTCTAAAGCAAAATTAACCAATAATATTTAGGAATGTGTTTACCTTTAAATTTAGTAGTCATCATACTCCAACTCTTCATTTTTGCTTTGTTCTTCAAGACACTCTCTTATTTCACTCCATCCCACCATAAAATCATGTGTCCTCTTAGATTTGTAACAACAAACTTGGCTTGTTGTTCATTTGGTATATTTTCATGTTCAAATGTGTGTTCAAAGAATTTATCCAATGCACCAATTCTTCTGGATACAAACTTCCACTGTATCTAGGTACTTCATCGTTTGACCATGAACTTGGACCAAAAACTAACTTTAGAAGCTTGACCTATGGGGTTTTTGTAATTGTCTCTTCTTCTTCGTATAGAAGTTTTTCCTCCTCACTTGTATCACCTATATGATCATGATTCCTAGTAGCCTCCATGGCTTCCATCCTTCATCAAAGAGTTCTCACCTTTTCCCTCAACTCTACATTCACAACTATTTGACCTCTTCCTCGACCTCTACCTCTTCCAACTCTAAATTCCATCCTTGACAAAATATATCAAATATAGGGACAACTTGCAATCAATTTATTCAGATCTTAATTCCTCTCTAGAGAGCTAACCACTATGATACCAATTGATGTAGACATCTAGTGGAATTATGATGGTTTACTAAAATTCGTAGAGAAACTAAATTGTGTTCCTTCTTAACACAACAATCCTTAAACCAAATTAACAATGCTATGCTTAAAATGGAAAACTTCCAAACATGGCATAGAGGTATCGATCTCTGACAAAAACAAATGCAACGATATCCATAGATGATCTCTAATCTAGATAATCTCCAAGTAGCAGAACACTTGAAAACAAATCAGGATATCGTTAAAATTTTAGTTGGTAATTCAACTAGGAGATCAAACAATTACAAATCATTCTCAGGGTAAATGCATATTTTCGTTGACAATTTGATGATCCCTAATGTTATTGGAACATCATTTTGGGATTTTCTTGTTTTTTAACAGATCAAGACAAGAGTTAAATTCATAGATGACCTCTAGCATATAGAGATCCTTCTAATGCATCTACAAAGTCATATTGAAGTAATTTTCCTAAGACAATAGCAATTAGATTTGCAATGAAACTAAACTGTTTAAGATTCATTAGCTAGCTCAACAATTCATAAGTAGAGATTTAACAACAATGATGCTCTCCATTTAAGATAAGGTCAATGGCGCACTTTCCTTTCAAATATTTTATTTCACTTACTTCAAACCCAATTGATATTTCAACACAATACAAATCGATAGATGACCTGTCTATTTTTTTTTATTCCATCTATCCTACACTTACGAATACAATTTTGACATTAAATTACAAAAGTAGATTATTTTGGATCCAAACTAGGATCTCCAACTAACTATTAAACCCTTAATTCTATTTTAAGTAAGAAATTTCATATTTTTCCTTCAACATCTCGAGAGCCCATTTCACAATAAAAACCATTATTAACACATACTCATCACTAATATCAAGGAACTGACTCAAATAGACTCAACTCAAGTAAATTAAACTAGTCTTCTAGAAGTACACAAATAGACATAGATTGATGACCCTGCATCATATTTCATTCCCCTAGAAATACCTAGAACCATCATCAATCTTTGATTTATGGATTTACAAATGAAAATGAGAGGGTGAAAAGTTAATCCATGAAAAAAAACATAAAAAGGTAGGTCACCACACTAATAGAGATGTTAGAAATACACATGTAGAGAAGGATAATGATTTAGGATCTCAAAGTTCATTGGAAGAAGTCTAACAAACCAAAGACTAGAACTCTAGGGGAAAAAAGAAGCCACGCCTACAAAAAAGGAGAATAAAAAAGAAAGGTGATATTGCACCTACAAAGAAAGGTTGAAGATGATAGTGCTTCTTCCTCTCCATCCCTTTCAAAAGTGTAAAGATTAACTCATATCCCTCCCTTCCTTCGACAAGAGGTATGAAGTAACAAAGAAATAAACTCTAACTCCCAAAAGTACCAAAGATTCTTTGATATACTAAGACTTTTTTTTGTCATTCTTGATCATTCTTTATTTTTGTAGCAGTTTTTGTAGAAGGAACAAAGATGTAATCCCACCTTCTGATGTGTTGGTATGTTTTGTAAATTTTGTTAAATTTTTAAAGTATTTTGACATATTTTAGCATATAGGCATAATGGTTTATATATCAAAGAGATCATACGTTTTAATCCACTGGGCATTCCAAGGAATTGTGTGTATAAGCTAAATAGCTGGAATAATCCCACTTTTGTCATAATTGTTGTCTGCATAATGTAGATTTTTAGAGATATAATATTCTTGTTATGGTTAAAACAATCAATAATAATAATAATAATAATAATAATAATAATAATAATAATAATAATAATAATAATAATAATAATAATTAATAATTATATAAATTAAATTAAATTATTAATTAAAAATATTTTTTAAATGGTAAAAGATAAACAAGAGATAAATAATATAACATTTACAAATTAACATCACATGAAAACCCTATTTTAAATTGAAAACCCTTACAAGAAAACCATATCGAAATAATAGATCTGATATTACCATGCCTTAGACATAAAAGTGGCCCAAGCCTACCAACATCATGTCTGGTCAAGTGTGAAATATGGTCAAATCATGCAGATCACGATGGAGAATCCCCAAGGCTTTTAAAGGATTCATATAATGTAATCCATGGGATTTAAATCCCCATGACACCAAAACCAATGATCCCAAAACCACCCCTGACTTTAAAAATTTGACTCTTTCACCAAGTCAATTCTATCCTAAGATCCCCCCCATTCAACTTGATTGGGGAAATCTACATGTTCTCCTCCCCTATCACCTAGGTCTAATGCAATACTTTACCCTATTCCAAGAATTTACTAGTAAGGTTATACATGCCTAACCAAATCTTGCAGTCTTATGCCCATATACATCTAATTTACAAATTTAATCTCTAGAGTAATTTTTTTTGTTCTTATTATTTTATATAAATTATGTTACCATTTTCTTATGTTTGCACAGATACTCACACAAGGTGCTCTCCTCACCAAATCTCACTTCTTTGGCTGCATATCACCATAGTAGACCTCTATTTCCCTACAAAATATCTCCATGTAAGGAAATCAAATCCTAATTCGTCTTCTCTATGTTATCTTCCACCTGAACATATAATGTACTGAAATTTACAACCATCACTTCATTCTATAGGTCATAATTACTAGGTCCTAATTCCACTTATTAGTATGAATGAGATAAAAATAAACCAATAATAACATATAAAAATAATAGCAGATCAACAACATATTTCACCATGAAACCCTTGCAGGAAAATAAATTGTGAATAATAGATCTACTATTCCTAGCCCAAAGGATAATTATAATGGAGACTTCATGCTTTTAAATAAGCTACATTATGTTAGCATAAAATACGAAAAACCATGGGTTATCAAAACCTAGAGCTCAAAAACCAGTAGCTATAAATTGACTCTATGACTGAGACAAGTTTACCCAAACTACCCTAATAATCCCCGTCTTAAAATTGAACAAGGAAGATTAATCTAGTTCCAACAACTTTTTTAAAGCCCATATAATAAAGTTACCATCAACTTGCATACATGTGTAACTAGCCACTGTATATGCCCATTTTATGAGGTACTTTTTCTCGTACATGGTTAATCAATAGTATCCCATCCTAATATTTTGCATTCCCTTCGCCAATCTAGCATACAAGTACAATTTCCACCCTCATACCTATTTAAGTGCTAAATTCCACATCTTATCATCCATAACTCCATGTGCCACCGACTACATGTATGCCTAAATAATAGGTCTTACAAGAAACTACCTCAAGGTAGAGTATGAGTACACTTGCCATGTTCATACCTATTTAAGTGATGCATACTACAACTTGAGACATCATTTTCATTAGGGGAATTTCAAGGTCTAAAATGGGTCTCCTAAGGAAATTATAAGATAATATTGGAAACAATAAAATAAGATTACATTACATCATCAAATTTTAGAGGAAAAAAAAGAAAAAACTATTTTTTCAACTCATATTTTCAACTTATGTCCCTATGGGTTTACTCAAATTTTGAGCGGAAACACTAGTTGCATGAAAAAATTGATTACTCATCGAAGGAGTACCCATGTTGGATACTTTCACTGGACCCTACTATGCGAAAATTGATAAATACATGAAAAACATGATTCCAATCACGTTTTTTCATGTATTTCTCATTTTTCGTGTAGCAGGGTCCATCGAAAGTATGCAACATGGGTACTCTTTGAAGGAGGAATTCAAATTTTCATCCAGCAAGTACTCCCTCCCAAAATTTTAGTAAAACATTAGGAAGATAAGTAGAAAATACATGTTGAAAAAGTAGTTTTATTATTTTATTACTTTTTAATCTTTTTACTTTTTTACTCCAAAAGTGGTGAATCAGCCCACATGGTTGACATCATCACCTTGAATCTTATTATTTCTTATAAATTTATTTTTAAGGAATTTAGACTTCTGTGATCCATAACTTGTTTAAATAATCTTCGGAAAAATCACATAATCAATCGTTTGTCGACGCGTTTCGAACCAACAAGTGTGGTTCATCGTCATCTTGTCCTGACGATGAACCACACTTGTTGGTTCGAAACGCATCGACAAACGATTGATTATGTGATTTTGCCGAAGATTATTTAAACAAATTTATTTTTGTCGTACATTTTTCTTAAGGGGCCCGTTTTAGACCTCAAAATTCCCCTAATGCTACCACACTACATGTATGCTTAAAAAATATGTATAATAACAATCTTGGGAATACAACCCATGTATGACTAGGATTTACAACTTTGAACAAAAACTTCATGAGTGTCCATGCACATTATGGATGTCCATGATGTTTTGGCTCATTCAGGAAACCTTAGCACCATAAAATCCATCTTTTTCCTCTCACTCATGCATTTATTTTCTCTTTATATATCTTTATGCTATGATGATTGAAACCTTGACCTAGCCTTCCAACACCATTTTTACTCTCCAGATCCACACAATCTCTCATTGGCCTAGCTCTAAAAAATTATCTTACACAGATCCACCCCAATAGACACTAAGCCAATTTTCTCAACTCTCAGTTTCTTAACAACAAAATTTCACTAAGTTCCAAGTCTTGGGATTCAAGGCCCATTTTGTGATATCCCCTAGCTTGAGGGTTTTGAGTAAATAATTGTATATATGTGTTTCTGTTTTGAATGTTTAAGTTTGGAAAACAAATGATTAATTTATATATCATTATTATATTACTAATAATGAATGATTTTAAATTTGTATTTAAAGTGTTTATAATAAATAAAAATTTCTGGAAAAATAATGTTGGAGTACATTTGGATGAAGGAGACGAGGCTGCAAATTCATGATGAATATTAATTACCTTGTAATAAGTCTTAGGAATATAATTTGGATTATAATATTTACTATGAATTATGGAATTGGTCAATTTATTATTTTTTCCAAAAAGACAAAATGTTGTCTTTGGGAGTGGGAAGTAAAGCTCGTTTATGAGGTATTGTTTTCTAGACAAATCCCTTTTGCAGAAAAAAGTGATCTCCCTAGGTTTAGTGGCTTAAGCTAGAAATAACCAGCAAACTACACTATCTTTCCCTAGAGATATTTGAAATAGAAGGAGAAGACATACCTAGTGTTCAGTGCAAGCTTCCTTCTTCTCTTCACCTTCTCGCTCCAGCTCTAGCTTTAATTCTCGAAAGTAGAACCTACAAATTAGCGAAAACAAGGAAAGGGATCAGGATGTACAACACGATATATTCAAACAACTCTAAATAAGAGATCAAGGAACCTTAGTATACACAAGTATAATCAAAACATGATGTATGGGAAAATCAATGCACTTTGTATTAATGATAATAGAGAAAGATTACAGCCCTTGTTGAGGCCATGATGTTGCAAATATCTCCCAGCCTTCTCATCCTTTCTTTTCCATAATGATAGAGCCTTCAATATCGCTAATGCATAATGATGGATTATGGACCTCCAAACTCAAACTGATAGCATAAGGACAGAATCAGAGTCTCCAAAAGCCAACCCAGACTCTATAGGAGGCACAGTTTTTATAGGGAAAATGAGGTAGTGCTAGATGCACCATAATAGGGCTAGATCTTTTTTAAAAGGAGGTAAGTTCCATGAGATAAGGTATATAGCTTCATTAGTAGGAATTCAAGATCATATTCAACAAAAAATGGATGAATCGGCTCCTGAAGCTTCAAGATGGGGAAGCTTTGAAATTGTTTTTTTTTTCCTCATTTCTAGGTGGCATTGCACTTTTACTAAAGGAAACATGCACTGACCAGAAAAGTTTCATGTAAGCAACATTCACCATCATAGGTTTTGATGAAGCCAAGTGTGATGGAGTCTTAAATTAGGGTGTTCAGAGAATATAATCCAAGATTCTTATAACTTTTGGAAATAGTTTTTCTTTTGGCCTTGTAGGCGATTAACGAAAAGTACAATAGATGGCAAGAGATATGGGTTTGAGGGCTTTTTCCTAAGTGGGAAAAAATGGTTTGTAACAACTAATAACTACCTACCACCTTTTGGAGAGTTGGAGGTAGTTACCAACTACCAAAATGAATGTTAGATGGGTAATGGAAAAGGGGGACTTTTCTTTTGTCTTCTTGCTGGAAGAGACTCATGTTGTCTTGTAGAGACTGTTGAGTAGCAAGTGAATAAGACATAAATATAAGATAATTTGCAGACCTGTACTTGGGGGGGGTATCATCAGGAATAATTATCAAGGTTGGGAGGAGCCAAGTACTCAAATATCGATTTTCCAGACAAAGAATTCAAGCCAATGCCCTTTACCCTATACTTCTCAGAAAAGTGAATAATATTGTTATGTTATGTTTATGTGTCTAAAGAGGAAATTTGATGGTAGAGTTAGGATGAAAATTAATTAAGAGTACTAATTCTAAATCTTTATTACTAAAAGGCTTCTCATATTATATACAATTTTTCTAAGAATAAAAGATGATATTATTTCTAGGTTCAAATCGAAAATATTTAGCATTATCATAGAGTGGAAATAAAAGGAATTATTGAAGATTATACATGTTAGACAAGACTTGGAAATAAATAATCGTGAACTCCATCCTTAGTTCATAAGTGAACTATAGTTATACACCATAGTGTGTAGCAATAAACATTGGATTGGTACACATTAACAAATATATATTCATTAATAGTATTTTCCTAAAATAAAATGAGCAAGGATAGTCTACCATGGTGTTACGGGAATAAGTACCCTAGGGCTTCCAGCAGGGTTCATACCCTCTACAACTCCTGATGATCTTCAAATCTGTAAACCAACCAATTTGAACATACATAGTAGCATATAGATAAAGCATTTGAATGAAAATAGCTTTATATCATATAAGAAAATGATTAGTTATACATCAAAATAACATTCATAGATGAATTACAACAACATCTGATGCATAAACAAAGTTAATCTTAGGAACAAGACAATGTTTCTTTTTATTGTGGAAAGCTATAAATAACATAGAGATAATTCACCTGAGTCTTCTTCTTCTAGCTCCAAGTGGAACCATCCTCTAGATCCGTCCAATCCTAGTCTTCAAAAGCCTCCTTCCATAACCAATACCATGATATCTCAAGCAAGTGGGAGAATATCAACACTCAAGGAAACAAGGGTTTCCTAAAACTTGGGGAAGTGCTTGAAGAACATGGATACTTTAGACTCAGTTAGCGATAATCTCAGTATAATAATTCTATCTCTTCTCCTCCTTAAGGCCTTCCCATAGAAGTCTATTTATACTTCTCCCAATTAGTTTTTAGTTGGGAAATAGTTGGGCCACGGGAAATAGGAGGTAATCAACAGGTAAGAACCATGAACTCCACCCATGATTAAGAAAATTTAATTTTTTTAAGTGTTTTAACACATATACATGGGTTGGGTACTGACTAACCCACATGCACACACTTTTATCTCAGGGCAAAGTAGTGTACAGGGAATAAAACACTATTTTTAAAATAGTCTGGAAGGACGAGTTACCCTAGGCCATAAACCAAGAACCACAAATACTAATGGTGGTAAATGGAGCTATAATAGATGCGAGAGATATGGGTTTGAGGCCTTTTTCCTAAGTGGGAAAAATTGGTTTGCAACATCTAATAGCTACCTGCCACCTTTTGGAGAGTTGGAGGTAGTTACCAACTACCAAAATGAATGTTAGATGGGTAATGGAAAAGGGGGACTTTTCTTTTGTCTTCTTGCTAGAAGAGAGTCATGTTGTCTTGTAGAGACTGTTTAATAGCAAGTGAATAAGACATAAATATAAAATAATTTGCAGACCTGTACTTGGGGGGGGGGGGGGTATCATCAAGAAGAATTATCAAGGTTGGGAGGAGCCAAGTACTCAAATATTTATTTTCCAAACAAGGAATTCAAGCCAATGCCCTTTACCCTATACTTCTCAGAAAAGTGAATAATATTGTTATGTTATGTTTATGTGTCTAAAGAGGTAATTTTATGGTAGAGTTAGGATGAAAATTAATTAAGAGTACTAATTCTAAATATTTATTACTAAAAGGCTTCTCATATTGTATACAATTTTTCTAAGAATAAAAGATGATATTATTTCTAGGTTCAAACTGAAAAGATTAGCATTATCTTAGAATGAAAATAAAAGGAATTATTGAAGATTATACATGTTAGATAAGACTTGGAAATAAATAATCATAAACTCCATCCTTAGTTCATAAGTGAACTATAGTTATTTTGTGCTCTACAACAACCCCCATTTCATATCATTATTATTCACAAAACTATCATATGAAATGGGTCCCTTTAGATTTTGATTGGTATCAATATTGTATTATTCAAAAGGGACCGAAAACCAAATGAAAACATTATTAAAAACCTTTTTGAAAAACCCATTTTCATCAAATAAATCAATCTTTTATCATTGCGATAAAGCGATCGCAAGATCGCATATCGCAATGACATAAGGAACATAAGTAAATGGCACATTAGTTTCCGCCGATGCGATATCGCTATCGGCTATCGGCAATGCTCTATGCACATTCTTAAAAGCGCCCCCAGGCCATTCCCCCGATGAGATGTGATATCACAATCGACAATCGGCGATATACTATCCATGTCTCATGTAATGCCAATACTCCCGATTGCGATGCGATATCGCTATCGGCGATCGGGGTTTCAAAAGGTGTCAATATAAGAGGTTAAGCTTTCCCCGATGGCCGATTGCGATAAAGCGTAGATTTCAAAAAAGCCGTTAAAATGGAAGGATATTACGATCAATTCATATTAAAAGCTTGATCTATCCAACAATGATTCACCTGCGCTCAACTGCCAAAACATCTACAGCACGCTTAAACGAATCATTCGGCCGATTAATGATGTAATGGGCATTTAAGGATTGGCAGGTTTTAAATGGCCATTTAATGTAATTGTAAGTCCTAAAATCTTCCCATGGATTGTATCCGCGGCCATTTTAAAAGATAATCTCTCACCACGCATTGATCAATAGCTCTCACCATATTGGATTTTCATTATCATTCCTCTGTGTTACGTTTATCTTCACTTCTGTGCAGAATTCATCCAAAGAAGAAAACTCAAGTAAAATGGGGAAGAAATCTAAGAAAACCACAGCCGCTTCCGTTGCGCCAGCCACAGGACAAGCTGTCGCTGATCCCACAAACAAAAAAAAAGGATTGACTTCGGATACTACATGTTTTGGTCTCGGCGAAACTACTTGGCAAAGTACCTACAACTTGATTGAAGTCGAAGAACCTGAAGTGACAACAGTACAAGCTACTGCAGATTCAACTCGGAAATCTGATGGCACTCTAAAGGACTTAGCTGACTCCTTCCTTCATCGGATAGCAGCTAGGGAACAAATTCTTCCATATACAGATGTAGTGCGGTGGGCAATTGAGGAAATCCCAATCATGGATAGAACCTTCAGCACCAGAGACGGGAGAATTTTCGGGTCATTCAAGGCTGATGATCTAAGGCAAATGTATCATTTGCCTGAGCCAGAGAAGACATACAATAAGGCGTTCCTGGAAAAATTCTGAAACGAGAACGAAGTTGAATCCGAACCCATCCGGGATTGGAGACAAAATCCGGCAAAGCACAAACATGAATCTTCCGGTAAGTACTCGGTTGATTCCTTGGCTTCTCCTTATTGCTACGCTGGAATAATGATGTGTAGATTGTGGGGACTGCACGACTCTTCTAATTTCACTATAGAAATGGTTCCCTTAATGGAAGCGGCATGCAACAGTATAATAATGGATTGGGCCACTATTCTCTCAGATAAACTAGCCACAGCTGTTCTTGAGTTTAGGAATAAGACCCGCATTTCTGAAAGGATAATTCCCCCATTCTATTACAGTGCTTATATTTTAGATACCTTGTGTTTTAATTCTGAATTTCTCGTGCTCGGCTGGAGGTGGACGCCACAAGACCCCATGCCTGTTCATATATACCATCAGAAATTATGGAAATCCTCTTACAAGCACCATTTGTACCAAGTCTGCAATGGCTTTATGTTGCCTATTTATTATTCTATTTTTGATAAACCTGTTCCCAAGATTTCCTACCAAGCTGGGATTGATTTAACAACAATAGGGAGATGGTTTGGGGAGGAGAAGTTCACTCATGTAATAATTTTTGGTAGCCAAGCCGAACCTCATGTCCTCCCTTTATACATACCTGATAAACTGCTGGCAAGGGAAATCGCTTACCAGATCATGGCTGAGAGCGTTACACAGACTCTCAAGAAAAATAAGAAGCAGGGCTGGCCCTCTTTTCCTTTAAGATGCGGTGTCTATACCTTGCATGATCTCAAACATGCAGAAAAGGAAGCTACAAAGATTAAATCATTAACTCTAGCAACTCTCCCTAATAGGCAATTTGATCCAAGCAAAGTTGCCTATAATGCACTAGAACAGGCCAAATTGTCAAAATTTGATCATAAAGAAGATATGTTTGATGACCTGTTCTCCTCCGCTGAGTCAATAATGCAGGTTAAGGCATTTTCCAGAATGAAATATCAAGATGAAGGGTTGGTTGAATTTAACAGACTTAGAGAACAGAGGTTGCAAACTCTGCCTCTAGATCTATTAGCAACAACCCCAGCAACATCGTCAAGCGAGCCTGAATGGCAACAGTCAAAAGAACAAGAGAAGCCACAGGAAGAAAATCAGAAGAAAGAGCATGAGAATCAGCAAAAGAAAGAGCAGGAAAAAGTGCAGGAAGAGACCCAGATGAAAGAGCAGAAACAGACCACCACTGAAGTAAATGTGGATACTCATATTGACCCAAAATTGCTCCAGGAATGGCGGCAATTTGATTCCATTATCAGTGGTCTGGAATGTTCAAAGGACACTGAAACTTCAAAGGCAACAGACACACAGGAAATCACTTCACCACAGGTTCTAAGTGGAACCAGCGGCCCACCCATTTCAAAAGAGGTAGAGATAATACCAAAGGACCCCTCCGACCAAATCATTTTGCAGGTAGAAGAAATTCCTCCCTTGGATGTCTTCTACAGCCCAAGACATAAAGCTGTAGTAAAACAACAGAGGAAGAGAAGAAGGCCCGATCAACCTTCCCTTTTCCCAGAACAGACGGTCACGAGCAATGTGGTTTGGAAGGAGGAATTTGACCCCTCTGATGACCTGAAAAAACTGTCGCAATATGCTGGAGCCTATTCGGCAGCAACAATAGATAAGGCATCGGAGGTGAGTCTTTTATTGAAAAAAAAGGATCAGGAAATTTTCTTGTTGCAGGCACAGCTGACTGAAGCAAAGCAGAAAGCGGAGCAGGCAGAGCAGCAATTGTTGACACAACAACAATTAAACAGTCAACTAAAACAACAATTGCAGGCAGAAAAACAAAGGATTTACCACAGCGCAATCCAAAAGCAGAAGGAATTGTCAGAGGCCTTGGCGCAATTGAAGGCAGCAAATGAGAAAATGCTGAAATCAAAAGATGAGAAAATCGCTCAACTATCAGCACAGATTGAAAAGGCAAAGGGCGTTCCACAAGTAGCTGAATTCAGAGCAGAAGCACTATAGATAAATACTCCATTGATAGCCCAAATTAAGCTTCTATGTCAACAAATCGCCCAGGCAGAGCCACTATGTGAATTAACGGCATCCATAAGTAATAAAGTAGACAAGGCTAGGAATGAATTGGATCAAGCTGAAGAAACGATAGCTGCATTTCTCGAATGGCAAGATATTGATCAAGGACAAGCGACGAATTTACCAAGGATCTTAGAGTCACATAAAGATATACTCTTTACAGAATGGCAGTCCCAGCTAATGAAAGCAGAGAGGGCAGTTTCAAGATGCAAATAAACTTCAAGCAATTTAGTTGAATTAGTCAATAACACTCTCTACTTATCAAACATGATTTCCCAATGCACACCAGGAAAATTGACAACAATGAAAACATTGGAGCAATCATGTTATCCAGATTTAGAGGAAAAGGGAAGATTAATTGCTGGGATTAACAGTTTAACCTGGGACACCTATTGGTTCTTCTTGGTAAAACCACACACACAGAGAGCCGCCCTCAAGTGCCTTACGGATGCAATCGGGTATATTATCCCTGATATTCAGGATGCCACCTATGCCACCCAGCTCAGCTCTCGCCTCAACAGACCACCCGAAGTGGAGCCGATGCTTGCAATAAGTCAGCTCAGATTTAAAGGCAAAAAGCCTACTTGATGATTCATGACGTTGACTGCCAGATTGCTGAAGAAAATAGGATCAAAATCAATTGATACCAATTAAATAGGATTTCAGTTTTATAGATAGTTAGATTAATTAAGTATTTATAGACCCTTTCATTGTTTTGGAAAGGGTCGTAAAGTTTTGTACTTGACTTAAAGACTGAAGTTGCACTATTGTGCTTCAGTCATATTCTTTTATGAAACTGGACCAGTTATTCTAAATTTGACAAGGAAGCTTTTATGCAACTGTGCACTATTGTCTTTGTTTGAAAGTGTTTCTGCGTTGAAGGAAGAATCTCAAGTAGCGATTGATATTGGGAGTGTCTAGCAGCTCATATGGTACTTTTATCTATGTCTGAATTCATTCTTTTCATATGAATTGTTATTTGATTATCTTTGCTATTATCGAATGTATGTATGTGCTTTAACAACAGTTCTGTATTCCTTCCACTATTGGATGTTTATGGTGTGTTTTTCTTTTAATCATATATGTGTCGATGATATAAGTGACAAGTGTAGTAATATTGCTTTAATCACTTTGCTTAACTATTTAAGCAAGGTAATCCTTGAATGCATTAATGTCCATGTCTGTTAGATGGAGTCATCTATACGCCTGTCCATAGACATAGATCATCAAGCGCTACACTTCAAAGTACAATAGTTCCCGGGATAAGTAATAGTTCTTTTATTTTGCTGATAGATTTAGCTATTCGCTTATCATTAGATTAGTCAATCAATTATCCATTCATCCCGTTTATTCATTGCTACGAAACTGGTCCCATTATCCCCAGTCGGAGCCACCATTCCAAACAGAAAAGGAGCTGTACTAAGGTCCGGACCGGGTGGTTATCCCTGAATGCTTTTGCAGCGAATTTCGAGGCATCAACATTTTTGGCGCTAGAAGGAGGGCCATCAACTGTGAATGGCAAGCAAACCCAAATCTGCAAGCTATTCTAAGAGTAATTCTCCCTCTGTATCCCCTCGGACTTCCCAATTGCATGCTGGTTCTCCAGTATCCAAACAAGAAGAAGAGGAATCAACTACCACTGCTCAAACCCATCATACTCCAGAACAATTAAGTCTTGAATCCCCTGAAGTCCAGTCTCTTATCCATAAACTTCAGAGCTTCTCGATTTCACCACAGAAATCTGAGGTATCACAAAGCAGTGCGACTTCGTAGTTCAATTTACCTCACCCTCTCACCAGACTTCAGAGCGAAAAGCTCAGTATTGAACCCACTGAGTTCCCTTTACCCAAAAGGAAAAAGGCGAAGAAATATACTGAAGGATCTGATAGTGAAGAGCTTTCATCCACATCCTCCATTTCATCTTCCCCTCTGCAAAGTCAACCATCCACTCCCCCATTACATATTGTTGTTCATCAGGGATTAGGAGCTTTAACATCCCAACCTGCTCACTCCTCAACATTATTCCCTTCTCAGACATTTGGAATTCCAACAGTAGTATCAACCACTACTGTTATTACAATGGCAGATCCATGGACCAGGCCTGGTGCAGTCAACATGCCTGCACCATTGCATGCATTACCAGATGCTCCTGAAAAATGGCTACCCAAGTTTAACCCAGATGATGGGACCCAGGCTGAGGAACATATTAATAATTTCATGTTGGCAGTCAACTTGAAAGGAGTAACAGAACAAGATGTTGTTGTTAGACTTTTCCCTTACAACTTGCAAGGATCAGCAGGATCCTGGTATTTTTCTTTACCGTCTGGTTCCATTACCAGTTGGAACACTTGTCAAGAGCAGTTTCTTACCAAATATGGAGATGATAGGTCCTTGGCTACGTTAATAAACGATCTCTCCAATCTTAGGATAGAGCATTGGGAACCAATGAAGGAATTTAATGCTCGATTCAATAAACTCCTGAATAAAATCCCGACGGCCTCCAAACCAAGTGAACAAATTCGAAGCGAATGGTATATAACCGCCCTACCTGCCAATATAGCCATTTTTGTAGATAGGACTGGGAAACTTACCTTAGCCAAAAATATGAAAGAAGCACTTGCTGTGGAGAAACGTATCAATGCTCTAGAAAAGAAAGCTGCTCTGGAAGACAAAAAAGCCAAAAAAGTCTCTTTTAAGGATGACTCAAGGAAGAAAACCCCAAAAGACCCATATGACATGGAGGGTTTGCAAAACGTCCTAAAAACTTTGTCAAATGAGATGGTTGAAATAAGAAAACAGGTAGCCGAAACCTCAACCAAAAGACACTTTAGGACTTATAAGAAAACTGAATCAAAGCCACCGAATGTCATATCTAATGCAGATTCAGAGCAAGAAGAAGAGGAAGACGAAACAATCTCACCAACTGGTGCTGAAGAAGAAGTAGTTGAATGTCATGGAATGTGGGATTTTATACTCCCCAACTACGATACTGATAATGAAGAAGAAGCATTCCTGGTCACTACTAGGAGTAAAAGTACTTCCGAACCTGTTCAGGTAACGTCAAGAAAAGGAGTGCAGGTGCTGCTACAACAAAGGAAAAATTACCTGCAAAGAAATCACCTGCAGCAGTCCCCCAAGACCAACCTTCAACTTCTAATACTCCTTCAACATCTAAGACGTTAGTGGTATTCGATTCAATGGAGTACAATATTGTTGATGACATGAAGAAAACTAAAGCAAACATTACTATGTTTGAACTTAGTAAATTAAAACATCAGCAGAAATTGCTTCTCAAAGAATTGAATGCTGTTCCTTATTCACCTCTTCCTAGTGCTAAAGCTGCTAATGATTCAGGGCAACCTCCTCCCAGTATGGTTGAAGCTACCGATGCAGTTCTGATTGGAGATAGATCAAACTCTCATACTCCACCTTTCCTTCTAACCTATGAGATCTACAACAGAAACCTGCACAACTATTTGATTGACTCAAGGGCATCTTCTAACATAATGCCAACTTCAGTTTGTTCCAAACTGAACATTGAACCCCAGAAGTCTGCTATTCATATTGTACAGTTGGACAGGACTAAAGTACAGGTTGTGGGAGAGATTAATTCCGTAACTATCAGGTTATCTGCTGATCCTAGAGTAGTACAAAGGATTGATATCCTAATAGCCGATATACCTGAATTTTACGGTCTAATATTGAGTAGGGATTGGTCTGAAAAACTACATGGGTACATTTCTACTGATTGGTCACATATGTGGCTTCCCTATAAGGGTAAGCCAAATCAAATAAGGGTTGATCGAGAAAAACATATGACCCATACAGTTACTGAATTTGAGCAAGAAAACCAACCGGTAGCATTTAATAACAACATTTTGGGGAATTATTCATCTGAGTCATTCTTTGGCAACATTACTGCCCAGCCATCCCCTTTCTCAGTGAACCATTTTACATCTCAGATTGAGAATTTTTCACAGACAGATAGGTCTAGATGTTTCAATGATACTGAGAAAACTGTAAATAAAATTGTTAATACTTCTTTATTTTGGTCATTATATTTCGATGGGTCCAAGTCTAGTGAGGGCTCAGGAGCAGGATGTATTTTGGTTAGCCCACAAGGAGAAAAAACAATGCTGTCCTGTAGGCTGGAATTTGAATGCACTAACAATACAGCCGAGTATGAAGCCTTAGTCCAAGGACTGTATAAAGCAATCGGCCTTAAAGTGAAATATTTAAAAGTATTCGGCGATTCTGAAATTATTATCAAACAGGTAAGAAATACAATTCATTGTCTTTCAAATCATCTTAAACATTATCAGTCGCTAGTACAAGAACTCACCTCACACTTTTCGGCATTCAATATTTCCTCCATCGCTAGGTCTCAAAACTCGGTAGCCGACCTGCTAGCCAATGTAGCTTCCAAGCTCCTACCTTCTGAAGACTACAGCCCAGATAGATTTTCAGTAGAATTGCTTTTTAGGCCATCAGTTCCTGACAATGTCACTAATTGGAGAGTATTCCACCATGATGAGGATATTTTACAATTCTTAACTTCTGAAAAGTCCTATGATAATCAAATTATTGAGGAAAATGAGCATGACCTTCAAATAACAGAAACACCTCAGGAAAATTCAATCCCTAAACCTGTGGTAAAGCTGGAGGATCTTTATGATATTAAAGACAGGTTTAAACCTGTGACTAATACAAAGCTCCAAAGTTCTACCCTAAGATTTGAGTTGATAAATCTTGGCACTAAGCAAACTCCTCAAAACATTAATTTAGGATTAGGACTTTCCTTGGAAGAGAAAGAAGCATTCATTAAACTATTAAGGAAAAATAAACAGGTTTTTGCTTGGAAATATGATGATTTGAAGACATATGATACATCCATTATCCAGCATACCATTCCAGTGCTTCCCAATCAGAAACCAATTCAGCAGAAGTTAAGAAAAATACATCCAAGCTTAGAGAGTCAAATAAAAACTGAACTTAACAAACTCTTGAAAGCCAAGATTATTTTTCCAGTCTGACACTCAAACTGGGTCTCCAATATGGTGCCAGTCAGAAAGAAAAATGGCGACATTCAGATTTGTATTGATTTCAAAAATTTGAACAATGCGAGCTTAAAAGACAATTTCCCATTACCTACCATGGAACAAATACTCCAATCAGTAGCAGGCTCTGAATTAATGTCCTTTCTAGATGGTTTCTCAGGATATAACCAAGGTTTGGTCCATCCTGATGACCAGCTTAAAACCACATTCAGAACAAAATGGGGAACATATGCATATCAGAAAATGCCTTTCGGACTGATTAATGCAGGAGCAACATTCCAAAGAGTGATGGATATAGCTTTTAAAGGGTTGATTAATAGAACAGTAGTCGTCTATCTAGATGATATTACTGTATTCTCTAAAGAAAGGTCCAATCATTTGCATGACCTAAATCAAATATTTCAACGCTGCAAAAGATATGGTATTTCTCTTAACCCTAAAAAATCTTTCTTTGCTCTTGACCAAGGAAATCTCTTAGGCTTTATTGTGTCCAAAAATGGCATTTATATTGATCCTGATCAGATCAAGAAATCTCTGAAATCCCTTTCCCGCATAATAAGAAATCCATGCAGTCATTTTTAGGCCAAATCAATTTTGTTAAAAGATTTGTTCCAAATTTTTCTCAAATTATTTTGCCACTTCAAACTATGATCAAGAAAAATTCAGTCTTTAAGTGGGGATCAGCAGAAAAAGAAGCATTTGATTTAATCAAGCAATCAATAATCAATGTCCCAGCCTTAAATACTCCCAATTTTTCTAATTATTTTACATTATACACTATCGCATCCACTTCCTCTTATGCAGCAGTACTCACGTAGCTCAATGATCACAATTTGGAAGCACCCATTTCATTTTTTAGTTCAAATCTTCAGGGTGCTGAATTGAATTACTCCGAAGTAGAAAAACAAGCCTTTGCTGTATTTAAAGCGGTCAAACATTATAGACCCTTCCTTTTGAAAACCCACACAAAAGTTATAGTTCCTTTCCCTGCAGTTAGGCAACTATTAATCCAAAGAGAACTGGGTGAAAAAAGGGCAAACTGGGTCACAACACTTCAAGAATATGACTTAGAAATTAAGCCAGCAAAGATTGTTAGGGGCCAAGGTTTTTGCAGGTTATTGGCAGGAGCATCCAACATTCCAGAATCAAGTGGTACAGATCAAACTGAAGAAGTTAACCAGATAAGTGTTACTGATTCTGAGTCTCAATATGAAGATTTAATCTTTTATTTGAAAAATGGTTATGCACCTCCTAACCTGTCTTAAAAAAACAAAAGGGCCATTAGGTTAAAAGCGAAAAATTTTACGATTATTGATGATGTGCTTTTTAGGCAGAATTATGATTCAATCTTATTAAGATGCCTTGAGAAACCTGAAGCGCAAAAGGTTTTGCAGGAGTTACATGATGGACCAGCAGGAGGACATTTTGGAGCTGACACAACAGCTCACAAAATTATTCATGCCGGATATTATTGGCCCACTTTGTTTAGAGATGCCCACGAGTATGTAAGGAAATGCCGCAATTGTCAAACTTCTAGTGGAAGACGACGAAAATCAGCTTTCCCTCTGCAACCAGTCAACATTGAACAACCATTTGAGCAATGGGGATTGGACATCATTGGGGAAATTACTCCACCTTCTTCCAAACAGCATAAGTATATCCTTACTGCTACCGATTATTTTACTAAGTGGGTTGAGGCAATTCCTTTGAAGACAGCAAATTCTGAAGCAATCATTGAATTCATAGATCAATTCATCATTACCAGGTTTGGTGTCCCAAATGCTCTTGTTTTTGATAATGCATCTCACTTCTCAGGCAATGCTATGTTTGATTTCGCTATTAAAAGAGGATTTAAATTGAAATATTCTACTAATTACTATCCCCAGGGTAATGGTTTAACAGAGTCTACCAATAAAAATCTGATCAAAATCATTAAGCGAACTATCGAACAGAATCATAAAAACTGGCACAAATCCTTAATGTTTGCATTATGGGCTGATAGGATAACACAAAAAGATTCTATAGGATCTTCTCCGTTCAACCTTGTGTATGGAAAAGAAGCAGTACTACCCACAAATCTTGTTCTTCCTTCTTTAGCCCTAGTTCAGTTCATTGAGGAAATTCCTTCTTCTTCTATTCAGCTTAGACATGATCAAATTCTAAAATTAGAAGAGGAAAGAGAAAAAGCCAGGGTTATTCATGCCAAACATCAGCAAATCATCAAGGCAGCTTTTGATTTAGTCTCATCCGGTTCAAAACAATTTCAAGTCGGTGATTTAGTTCTGAAATGGGACAAAGCCCATGAGGACAAGGGAAAACACACCAAGTTCCAGAAGATGTGGCTTGGACCATTTCAGATCTGTGAGAAGATAGGCCATTCGACCTTCATATTGCAAGATTTATCAGGTTTAAGAGATTCTCTCCCTGTTAATGGCCTTATCTTGAAGAAATTATTTAATTGAGGAGGTAACCCCTTCTCCTTTTTAGTTTAATAGAGTTTTGTAGTTTGTAGGATTTTTAGAAAATAATGTTGTAAGGTATCTTCCATTGACCTTTGCTGTGTTTGAAAACTTGATCCACAGAAGTAATATGATATTTTCTTTTAAAATAATAGAAGTCTTAACCAAAAGGGATAATTTCCAGGAAAATAGGTATCATTGTATTCTGAAACCACACTTCAAGTTTTGTGAACTCCTCTCAAAGTTTAGAAGTATTGTAAATCATTTTCTGTTCTCAAATAGGTCACAAAAGGTTATCAATATCAAGATAGAAGCTAATCCAACTTCAGCATCTTCAACTCTTACCCTGTCATCCATCGACTCTTAAGGAGAAAATTGTCCATCCCATTCACCAAAGTTTATGATTACTCAGAGTGTAATTCCAAAAATTTGATATAAAAGATAAGAGGTCTTATTACAAGCCTGCTTACCATGATCATAGGGAAATAGTTTAACCGACATTACCAATACTGCATACCATAACAGGGTAATGGCTTAAGAATTACAAGACAAGGGGTCTCATCACGAGCCAGCTTGTTCGGTTAGATTATTACCAGTGAATGGCATTGTCAATAGCTGGCTACCAAACCAGGACAATGGCTTTTTATCTTATCAATAACAGAAAAAGAAAAAGAAATACAAAATATGAAAACATGTTTTGAATTCATTCTGTTAATCACACTCTTAATTGATGGGACAATGGACAATAACATGGTTAAAAGGTATCCCTGTCGAAACTACGAACGTTTGCTGGCAGCAGAGGCTCTACCTATGACAGACGAGTTCACTATAAAAGCTGATTTGGAAAGGTTTTCTGTCTTATCATTATAAACCAATAGAGGCCTATTTAAAACTTAGAATGTATCTATTTTCTTAAAAAGAGAGGAAATTAGCAAAAATAGTTTCATTTTACTCGGAATGCATATATACCTAGTTATATTAGAATTTTCCCCTTTGATTAGAACTCTATTTTGAAAAAGTTTAAGTATTTCTATACTTTTCAGAGATAACTGTTTCTTCCAGCGAATCGCCAATTGTTGTGCTCTACAACAACCCCCCATTTCATATCATTATTATTCACAAAACTATCATATGAAATGGGTCCCTTTAGATTTTGATTGGTATCAATATTGTATTATTCAAAAGGGACCAAAAACCAAATGAAAACATTATTAAAAACCTTTTTGAAAAACCCATTTTCATCAAATAAATCAATCTTTTATCATTGCAATAAAGCGATCGCAAGATCGCATATCGCAATGACATAAGGAACATAAGTAAATGGCACATTGGTTTCTGCCGATGCGATATCGCTATCGGCTATCGGTAATGCTCTATGCACATTCTTAAAAGCGCCCCCAGGCCATTCCCCTGATGCGATGCGATATCGCAATCGGCAATCGGCGATATACTATCCATGTCTCATGTAATGCCAATACTCCCGATTGCGATGAGATATCGCTATCGGCGATCGGGGTTTCAAAAGGTGTCAATATAAGAGGTTAAGCTTTCCCCAATGGCCGATTGCGATAAAGCACAGATTTTAAAAAAGCCGTTAAAATGGAAGGATATTACGATCAATTCATATTAAAAGCTTGATCTGTCCAACAATGATTCACCTGTGCTCAACCGCCAAAACATCTACAGCACGCTTAAACGAATCATTCGGCCGATTAATGATGTAATGGGAATTCAAGGATTGGCAGGTTTTAAATGGCCATTTAATGTAATTGTAAGTCCTAAAATCTTCCCATGGATTGTATCCGCGGCCATTTTAGAAGATAATCTCTCACCACGCATTGATCAATAGCTCTCACCATATTGGATTTTCATTATCATTCCTCTGTGTTACGTTTATCTTCACTTCTGTGCAGAATTCATCCAAAGAAGAAAACTCAAGTAAAATGGGGAAGAAATCTAAGAAAACCACAGCTGCTTCCATTGCGCCAGCCACAGGACAAGCTGTCGCTGATCCCACAAACAAAAAGAAAGGATTGATTTCGGATACTACATGTTCTGGTCTCGGCAAAACTACTTGGCAAAGTACCTACAACTTGATTGAAGCCGAAGAACCTGAAGTGACAACAGTACAAGCTACTGCAAATTCAACTCGGAAATCTGATGGCACTCTAAAGGACTTAGCTGACTCCTTCCTTCATCGGATAGCAGCTAGGGAACAAATTCTTCCATATACAGATGTAGTGCATTGGGCAATTGAGGAAATCCCAATCATGGATAGAACCTTCAGCACCAGAGACGGGAGAATTTTCGGGTCATTCAAGGCTGATGATCTAAGGCAAATGTATCATTTACCTGAGCCAGAGAAGACATACAATAAGGAGTTCCTGGAAAAATTCTGGAATGAGAACGAAGTTGAATCCGAACCCATCCAGGATTGGAGACAAAATCCGGCAAAGTAAAAACATGAATCTTCCGGTAAGTACTCGGTTGATTCCTTGGCTTCTCCTTATTGCTACGCTGGAATAATGATGTGTAGATTGTGGGGACTGCACGACTCTTCTAATTTCACTATAGAAATGGTTCCCTTAATGGAAGTGGCATGCAACATTATAATAATGGATTGGGCCACTATTCTCTTAGATAAACTAGCCAGAGCTGTTCTTGAGTTTAGGAATAAGACCCGCATTTCTGAAAGGATAATTCCCCCATTCTATTACAGTTCTTATATTTTAGATACCTTGTGTTTTAATTCTAAATTTCCCGTGCTCGGCTGGAGGTGGATGCCACAAGACCCCATGCCTGTTCATATATACCATCAGAAATTATGGAAATCCTCTTACAAGCACCATTTGTACCAAGTCTGCAATGGCTTTATGTTGCCTATTTATTATTCAATTTTTGATAAACCTGTTCCCAAGATTTCCTACCAAGCTGGGATTGATTTAACAGTAGTAGGGAGATGGTTCGGGGAGGAGAAGTTCACTTATGTAAGAATTTTCTGTAGCCAAGCTGAACCTCATGTCCTCCCTTTATACATACCTGATAAACTGCTGGTAAGGGAAATTGCTTACCAGATCATGGCTGAGAGCGTTACACAGACTCTCAAGAAAAATAAGAAGCAGGGCTGGCCCTCTTTTCCTTTAAGATGCGGTGTCTATACCTTGCATGATCTCAAACATGCAGAAAAGGAAGCTACAAAGATTAAATCATTAACTCTAGCAACTCTCCCTAATAGGCAATTTGATCCAAGCAAAGTTGCCTATAATGCACTAGAACAGGCCAAATTATCAAAATTTGATCATAAAGAAGATATGTTTGATGACCTGTTCTCCTCCGCTGAGTCAATAATGCAGGTTAAGGCATTTGCTAGAATGAAATATCAAGATGAAGGGTTGGTTGAATTTAACAGACTTAGAGAACAGAGGTTGCAAACTCTGCCTCTAGATCTATTAGCAACAACCCCAGCAACATCGTCAAGCAAGTCTGAATGGCAACAGTCAAAATAACAAGAGAGGCCACAGGAAGAAAATCAGAAGAAAGAGCACAAGAATCAGCAAATGAAAGAGAAGGAAAAAGTGCAGGAAGAGACCCAGATGAAAGAGCAGAAACAGACCACCACTGAAGTAAATGTGGATACTCATATTGACCCAAAATTGCTCTAGGAATGGCGACAATTTGATTCCATTATCAGTGGTCTGGAATGTTCAAAGGACACTGAAACTTCAAAGGCAACAGACACACAGGAAATCACTTCACCACAGGTTCTAAGTGGAACCAACGGCCCACCCATTTCAAAAGAGGTAGAGATAATACCAAAGGACCCCTCTGACCAAATCATTTTGCAGGTAGAAGAAATTCCTCCCTTGGATGTCTTCTACAGCCCAAGACATAAAGCTGTAGTAAAACGACAGAGGAAGAGAAGAAGGCCCGATCAACCTTCCCTTTTCCCAGAACAGACGGTCACGGGCAATGTGGTTTGGAAGGAGGAATTTGACCCCTCCGATGACCTGACAAAACTGTCGCAATATGCTGGAGCCTATTCGGCAGCAACAATAGATAAGGCATCGGAGGTGAGTCTTTTACTGAAAACAAAGGATCAGGAAATTTTCTTGTTACAGGCACAGCTGACTGAAGCAAAGCAGAAAGCGGAGCAGGCAGAGCAGCAATTGTTGACACAACAGCAATTAAACAGTCAACTAACACAACAATTGTAGGCAGAAAAACAAAGGATTGACCACAGCGCAATCCAAAAGCAGAAGGAATTGTCAGAGGCCTTGGCACAATTGAAGGCAACAAATGAGAAAATGTTGAAATCAAAAGATGAGCAAATCGCTCAACTATCAGCACATATTGAAAAGACAAAGGGCGTTCCACAAGTAGCTGAATTCAGAGCAGAAGCACTATAGATAAATACTGCATTGATAGCCCAAATTAAGCTTCTATGTCAACAAATCGCCCAGGCAGAGCCACTATGTGAATTAACGGCATCCATAAGTAATAAAGTAGACAAGGCTAGGACTGAATTGGATCAAGCTGAAGAAACGATAGCTGCATTTCTCGACTGGCAAGATACTGATCAAGGACAAGCGGCGAATTTACCAAGGATCTTAGAGTCACATAAAGATATACTCTTTACAGAATGGCAGTCCCAGCTAATGAAAGCAGAGAGGGCAGTTTCAAGATGCAAATCAACTTCAAGCAATTTAGTTGAATTAGTCAATAACACTCTCTACTTATCAAACATGATTTCCCAATGCACACCAGGAAAATTGACAACAATGAAAACATTGGAGCAATCATGTTATCCAGATTTAGAGGAAAAGGGAAGATTAATTGTTGGGATTAACAATTTAACCTGGGACACCTATTGGTTCTTCTTGGTAAAACCACACACACAGAGAGCCGCCCTCAAGTGCCTTACGGATGCAATCGGGTATATTATCCCTGATATTCAGGATGCCACCTATGCCGCCCAACTCAGCTCTCGCCTCAACAGACCACCCGAAGTGGAGCCGATGCTTGCGATAAGTCAGCTCAGATTTAAAGGAAAACAACCTACTTGATGATTCATGCCGCCGACTGCCAGATTGCTGAAGAAAATAGGATCAAAATCAATTGATACCAATTAAATAGGATTTCAGTTTTATAGATAGTTAGATTAATTAAGTATTTATAGACCCTTTCATTGTTTTGGAAAGGGTCGTAAAGTTTTGTACTTGACTTAAAGACTGAAGTTGCACTATTGTGCTTCAGTCATATTCTTTTATGAAACTGGACCAGTTATTCTAAATTTGACAAGGAAGCTTTTATGCAACTGTGCACTATTGTCTTTGTTTGAAAGTGTTTCTGCGTTGAAGGAAGAATCTCAAGTAGCGATTGATATTGGGAGTGTCTAGCAGCTCATATGGTACTTTTATCTATGTCTGAATTCATTCTTTTCATATGAATTGTTATTTGATTATCTTTGCTATTATCGAATGTATGTATGTGCTTTAACAACAGTTCTGTATTCCTTCCACTATTGGATGTTTATGGTGTGTTTTTCTTTTAATCATATATGTGTCGATGATATAAGTGACAAGTGTAGTAATATTGCTTTAATCGCTTTGCTTAACTATTTAAGCAAGGTAATCCTTGAATGCATTAATGTCCATGTCTATTAGATGGAGTCATCTATATGCCTGTCCATAGACATAGATCATCAAGCGCTACACTTCAAAGTACAATAGTTCCCGGGATAAGTAATAGTTATTTTATTTTGCTGATAGATTTAGCTATTCGCCTATCATTATATTAGTCAATCAATTATCCATTCATCCCGTTTATTCATTGCTGGGAAACTGGTCCCATTATCCCCAGTCGGAGCCACCATTCCAAACGGAAAAGGAGTTGTACTAAGGTCCGGACCGGGTGGTTATCCCCCAATGTTGTTGCAGCGATTTTCGAGGCATCAACAAGTTATAAACTGTAGTGTGTAGCAATAAACATTGGATTGGTTCACATTAACAAAGCTATATTCATCAATAGCATTTTTCCTAAAATAAAATGAGCAAGTATAGTCTACCATGGATGAATTCGTAAATATGTTTATGAGTATGTTGAGATACGTACCGTACTTGAAGGAGGAAAAATCCAAAATACAAAAGTTCATTAGTTGTTATCCTTTTTCATATAGAGAGAGGATTGAGTTTGACAATCCAAAGATCATTGTTGAGACTCTCAGAAGGGAAAAATTATATTTTAATAATAACCAAAAGAAAGGTGAAAATTCTAAGGGTTTGATGGCCAAGCAATATGAGAAGTTCAGTACTAAGAAAAAGAGTTCTAATAAACCTACCTTTTAAAACACTTTTGAAAGTAACCAAGGAGGTAATTATAGAAGATGTGTGAACTAAGAAAGAAATTTAGGACAAAAAGGTAGAGAAGGAGATGGAGTAGGAAATAAGAATTTTGGAGAAGTAGCCAAAACACCAATTAAATGTTGGGGTTGTAGTGAGAACCATTTGTGGAGAGACTATAAAAAAAATCAATAAATGAAATGGGTATGGTAATGATCCATAAACTGTCATGAATATTCCACTGGACAGTTTGTCACAATAGATATGATAATATAATAATAAAAATTTGAGATTCTACACTATTACAGTTTTATTTAATTTCTAGATCAACAAAATTAACTATAATTAGTGCATGCATGCAAAAGTAAATCAAGTAGAAAAGTAGAGAATGAAAAAATAATCTCACACACACATAATTAAGAAGATATGCTCTCTGGGAAACCCTTTTAGGAGAAAGAACAACTGGAAGGTGAGGCTACTTCGCTCTCTTTCTCTGTATGGAAATATGGCTGCAGATACAAAGAAGTAATGTTTGTGGCTGACAGGCTATTACAATGCACAAATCCACTCTGTGTTCTCTACCTCATATCTGTCCTGGCTATCTTTCTCAACTATGGAACAAAATTCTCTCGAAAAAATGGAATGCCTCTTCCTCCTACTAGTCCGGTTATAACACAACCTGATAGCCTACTAGTGGTTAAGTTTGACTACATAAACCCTTAACTAGAGTTAAAAAATAGACTCTTATAGATTATTTTACATCAAAAACACGTGGCTAGCCCCTTTTCCATGAATAATGGGGGCTAACGCGACATCCTCCCGAACTATAGTTGTGAAAATAGGAAGGTCAACTTCTGAGTGGCATAACTTTTGCATACAAGATTTGATTGACATGATTCTTGTGCCTTTGTAAATATTTCTGTGAGTAGAATAACATGAAAAGGTTTTTCACTTGAGAGAGAAATATTTACCCCCAAAAAACATCATTTGATGCCTCAAAACACTCTTGGAAGGTTTCAGACCCTGTTTCCTCAAACTGAGTCCCATCGGTAAAAACGACTCTGTGAGCTGATTCCTCCACTTTTTCCATTCCAAATGCTTCAAGATGGATGACAAAAAATATAATGATCCAATTCATATCAGGTCAATAACATACAAGAATCCTTCAAGTCAATATTATTTGCTGCCACATTTTAAGGATTTGTGCAACATTGGATGGAAGAAAATCATACCATCAATCAACTATGGTGGAAGTTCAAGGTAAAATTTTTAAGAAATATATTTCAGTCTTAATAGATCTTCGATCTACATTAAGTTACATTTCGCCTCTGGTGGTTCGATTATCCAGATAAACATGAAATACCGATGTAATCCAAATCAACATCACTACATATTTCAAATATGTGATCATAATGCAAAGAGGTTAACATGAATAAATATATATAATTAAAGATAATATATGATAGGTATAAAATGTTTTGGTCACTTTGTCACAACATGGGTTGATGCAAGGTCACAATTCTCAATAGGTTGCATAAAATCACAAAAGGATAGGTCACAAAAGGTATAAGTAGGTCACCAAGTCAATTTGGAAATCAAGTAACATGGGGATTGACTCTGATGAGCCCACAAGTAGATTGTGCGACTGTGAGTAAACTGAGTAAATTTATAGAAGGTAGAAGTTGCAAGTTGCATTGCCATCTAATCACATTTGGAATTGATACCATAATTTGACCTTGCGACTATGCGATTAGTGGTCACATGGTCTCTTTATGAGACAAGTTTCAGAATCTCAGACCCTAAATACTGTGAATTAGTGACTACAGGCGAAGCAGATGCCCATATCACAAGTCATCAGGGAAATGGTTTTGTCTAGAATTTATCGTGCAACTTGCAACTATGGGTGACTACAGGTGAAGCAAATGCCCATATCACAAGTCATCAGGGAAATGGTTTTGTCTAGAATTTATCGTGCAACTTGCAACTATGGGTTGTAATCCTTGTGAATTTTTTTAAATTGGGTTGGATGTTTAGGGAGGGATCACAAGGGTTTCTGCCAAAAACTTAGACTCGAAACCCTTAGACTTTGAGAAAATGAATCAAAAGGGAACCACATTACATGTATGAGTCCAGGTTTGTGAGTGGTGCATTTAGGACATATCGAGTATAGAAAGGGAATTGGAAGTGAATTTGTGGCACATCATTCAAGGGATAATGTTAATGAGAAAATAGATATTAGGAAAATAGGAGGATGAGGGTTTGAATAAATGAGGGTGTTACGACCAGGTTCGTTGTGCAGAGAGGGGAACGA